>APFE031665486.1:0-11238 GCA_000404065.3 Pinus taeda
AAGGTTGATGGTAGGAATGTGAAGTTACCATTTTGAGTGGTAATATGATCTAGATGTTGTGGTTATGAGGTTTATTGACTCTATTTGGTGTAAGGGTGATTGGACAAAGCTCACCCCTACCCACAACATCACGCAAAATTCTTCATTGGGAAGTTCAGACACAAAACTCAAGCATGTTCTCAACAATCTAAAGAAACAAACACAACATGTTTTCCTTTTTATTAGTTATCCTGGTAACGGAAATTACATTGCTTGCAACCTCAAGGGTTGTTGTTGTTACAACAATTAAAATTCAAAACCACAAACAACAATTAAACCAAGTCCTTTTTCTCACCAATTGCCCACTGGTCTCGATTTCACTCACGCTCACATTCACTGTTCCAAATAGTTGTCAATGGCTCCTTTTAAAGTTAGGAATTATGGTTACCCTGTTTCTACATTTTCTCCATAAATATAGGATTGCAGAACTCATTTTGGGCATAATGCATAAAGTCGATGACAAGGAGATATTTATGATGTACGCCTGAGTATCCCCACATGATCTATATAGGCTCCTAAGCTGGTGGTTTTAGCATATAGAACTCACTCTACTCGCATGTTGTGTTTCTCTTGACATGATATTGTCCATCTTTATCTCTATTTGAGCGAGTGTTTTGTGCTTGAGATAGAATTTTATTATTCACTGCCAACGATACCACTCCTAGCCAGATTTTTGGGAGCTATATCCTCTTCTTGAGCTCCTCATTTGACAGGACCCAATCCTGGCATGATCACTAGGTCTCCTTCCTTTACTAGCCATTGTCTTGTTTCTTCAGCTTTCCAACCAACAAATTCTGTATCATCAATTTTTATAAAATAACCTTTCTCTTTACCAAGTTCAACATTGATGATTTTGACTTGCTTTGCTTTCAAAGGACATCGAGCATTGCTCCAAAACCTCTTCATTTTATTTTTATTTACATGACCATATTTCTTTGGAAGGCTAGGCGAGACTTCTTCTTCTTCTTTTTAACTAGAACATTATGCACTCACATTGCAGCTGGAAAATTCGAACTCTCCTTGCATATAAATTGCATTACAATGAGACAAAGCAGGGGAAGGTGGGAAGGTGGCGTCTACCAAGAAATGATCCTACACCCAAACTCTGTGGAGTTTTTACATGCATACACTAAAAAGCTCATATCAATAAGGCAAACCATTTCATATCATTAAGGGAATTGATGGACACTTATATTTTCGTAGCTATTCCTGTCAAGTCTTCATATCCTCACGAGAGGTGAGTACATAACTATGTGATTGCATCCCAAATAACTTAGATCAATGCCATAGCTACACAATTGTATTTGTTGAATTCAGGGGTCACCTACTTGTAGTGCATTGTTTAGCTAAGAAAAACAACTTTATGCATGCTTGAGTTTATGGAATACTGCTACTTTTATTTGTGCAAATATTGATGCATGGCACAAAAAGATGAAAGAGAATTAGTCGGCTCTAAAGTGAATGGTAAGATGAAATCCCTGAGTGAACAGATCTTCTATAGGACTTGAACTGAATCAAAGTGACCTAACGGGGGTCCCTGTTATTAAAGAGAGAATTAATTGGCTATTTTGCCTAATTAGATGTTCTTTCCCCATACAAAGCAATCACAAGCTTATTCTTTGGGCTATACACACACACACACACACACACACACACAACCAATACAGGCCCAAATATTGAACAGTGAGCACTGACCACCATGATGGCGCCATCAGTCCGTTGCAGGTGGGTTTTGATCACATGCAAAACACAGTGCTATGTAGAATTTGGCCATTCACAATCAAGGATATGTGAGAAAATCAACCACAACATATGCCAGTAATCATAGTTTCCAACCTCTCTTTGTTGGCTACACGCTCCACAACATAGTTGTGAGTGCCATCGTAGGTTCAAGAATAAATAGAAGGGAGCAGGACACATTAATAAACAAAATAAAGGGGAGCAAGACACATGAAGGTGGGGCAGGAGGAGAGTTTTATATTTGGAGGAAGCTAAAAAGAAATTGTTTCAAAGAGGCATTGGGAGAGGGTTTAAATAACTCAACAAAAATGAATTCTCTGTGGTTGCGGATAAGGCTGGCAACAGGAAAAGGGGTCTACATAATTCAAATTTTGGGAGATTCCAAGATAACCAAGTAGATCAATAGTAAAGTGTAATTTGGGAGATTCCAAGATAGCTGACTAAAGTGTAGATCTCCATAATTAGATCCTTTCCCCAATCTTCTCGGAAAGGAGCAAGAAAAAAAAAAGAAAATTTCAACACGCATATGTAGAGTTCAATATTTCCACTGATGAGCATCCTAAGCCCTATTACTATAGGAAGAACAACAATATTACAACCCTTTTTGGGTTAGGATTTGACATTGACATTGCAATGTATCTTCAAATTTCGATTTAAAAACAGTCAATATACAATCTATATTCAAATTCCTATTTCAAATACTAAGTATATGCAATTTATATATACAAATTTCTATTTCAAATAGGAATTAGAAATACTGTCTTTTTCCCTTGCAAAGGATTAGGAGAACAAACACAGCATCCCCCTTAATACAGAAAACACAACATGACAATGCAACATATTACTAGGAGAATGCAAACAAACAAGAAACTTTTGCCTTGCTATGAAACTTTTCCAGTTACACTGTAAAAATAAATAAATTGCAGCATTGCTGGGACTTGAACCAGTGTCTCCCAAGCAAGAAGGCTGACCAAGTAAACTAATTATATAAAGTAATTTTAAAGACAACCTTCTAATTTTTAACTTTCAATTGTAATTAGTTGGAAACGACAAAAAATCAATCGATCGACGATGTTGTTGGACTCGTGTTTATAAAAAACAGAATAGATTGGAACACGTGTATCAATCTATGAAACTACTGCACATGTAATGGCGTTTTCACCCTCTCTCACGTATCAAACAAACAATAATGAGATATCTATCTAAAAACAAAATTCATTGGAACACTAGTAGCAATCTATGAACGGAAGTAATTGCAAACAAATAACCATCGAATAATGTTGCAATCGGTTTCTGAACCATCCAAGGATTTTTGAAATGGTTTCCTCTGTTACCTCTTCAAAATCAAAATCATAATTTCCATCCTTTGACACCTACAACACCTTCTTTTCCTTGCCAAGTGAAAGAAGAGTGCCCAACTTCACTTCTCAGTCCCAATGCACAACCTGCAAGGGTGGAAGTTCGGATGAGGGAAGGGCATGCCCTAAATATCCATATGTTTTGTGCTAGATAGCCTGGATCGTAAGATTCTGTTGTGAAATGTTTTATTAAGCAAGATAGGACTGCATCTGCTTATTATTTGTACTTGGGTTTGGCTTCGATGATTTGTGAAAATGGGAAATTTCTTCTCGCTGCTCGAAAATTTAGAAAGGCTACAAGCACTGATTATATCATCTTGTTCGATGGAGAGGATAAGTCAAGGGGAAGCAAAACCTATGTAGGAAAGCTGAGATCAAATTTTCTTGGAACCAAGTTCCCAATATGTGATAGTCAAGCTTCTCATAGTGGTGGTGTAGCTACAAGTCATGCAGGGCAACGGTTGGTTCAAAGCAAGTTTTCCAGCTAGTAGCTATAATGTTGCTCACATTGCCTATGAATTGAATGTTTTGGGTACAAGGGGTCCAAGATGAATGTAATGTACCATGCATTTTATACCAACGTCAGTCATAGAAGCAGGATTGAACACTTCAACTATTGAAATTCCATCAAGTACTCTAGTGGAGCCTCTAGCATCTTTCCGTTCCTCTCGCTCCAAGTCAGTCATTAGTGAAAGTATGCTTTTTCTGGGCCTCTCAATAGTGGGAACTTGAAAGATGATCCATTTATCTTGAAGAACAAAGCCCCAAGGTGGCATGAGCAACTTCAATGCTGGTGTTTGAATTTTCAAGGATGGGTGACAGTTGCATCTGTAAAGAACTTTCAACTTGTTGCAGCTACTGAGCCAGTACAATCTGTCTCTCAGAGTGATCAGGTTCAGGTTATACTCTAGTTTAGAAAGGTTGGAAAGGATTTTTTTTTTCACTATGGATTGCCGATATCCCCTATCAGCTTTTCAGGCATTTTCCATCTATCTTAGCAGTTTCGACACTAAGTTGGCTTGTGAATAGATGGACTATGATGTTGAGGGTTGAGCGTATGTGGTGACCAATATGCCTAGAAAGAATTAAAAGGTATCAAATGCTTAGTAGTGCATACTAGTTTATTTTATAATAATCCTATTGCATTATATTTACTTGTTTATTCTTCGTTCTCATGATGTCTAACATGCATAAGATTGGTAACATAGAAATTAAATTGTAGCAGAGTATCAGCACTGCAATTAACTGCTGGTATAACACGAATTGATGATGTTTAAGGCAAGTCAAGACATGAGAATCTTTTGTATTTAACTGAACACATCTTTTGCTTAGACAGATGCAGGGGTATTGCTTAGAGAAGCTTTCATAAACCTCAAATATGATGAGTAGTTTTAAGAATAATAGGTCAAAGGAGGCTTCCAGAAACCCTGTGGACTAGAGTCTAGTATATATCTTTTGTAGTTTGGACTAAATGTTTCTCCTCTAATGATGTGGAGTTCAGGCCTAGGGAGATGTATCTAAGGCTTCCACTGTGTAAAGCCTTTTATATACTTGATGTTGCAATTAATAATCGAAACCAAGTATATTGGAAGATTTTGGGGACTGTATATCAAATTATGAATTTATTTGATCATTTATCCTGTTGATATCATGTCATTCTGATGAGAGACATATTTAGCCTCTTCAGTATGGACTTTTCATGGAAGTTATGCTGTTACACTTTACTGGCATATAATTCATGCCATATTCCGGCAGCGTGTCTCATATGCAAGATATTGTTTTGTCAAGGCCGAATTAGAATACGAGTCATGAATGCTTAAGAGCTGTTGGCTTATTGTGTGAGGCAATAAAAGCTCGGGTGTCCAAGTGAGGGGCACCTTCTAATATTGATGTAGCTTGTTCTTTTTATATCAATAACCTCATCCTTTATTCTAAATTTAAACGAAATTGCTAGCACAGAAATCATCAATTTTTGTTTTCCTTTCTCTTTTCCCTTTAACTGTTCTTTTTTTAGATAAGCATGGTAACTTGGAATGTGGCATCTCTCAGATCATGTAGAAGTAATAATTATTTTTTGTCAATGAGGCTAACTGCTTGCACATGAACAATAGATTCCAACTTCCCACATTCTTGGAGAGGTTTATTTGATTACTACACAGTTTTTTTTTTGTATAATTTTTCTCGTTCCTTAATCTATCAACGTTTATATCTATAATTGTAATTGGCATCTTACACATCCACATAATTCAATTCTTTTGGTATTTAAAAACTAAAATATTTATATTGATTTTGGTACAAATTTTGCAAAAATTTGTAGTTTGAGGTAAGGCCCTGAAACTGGTTATACCATTTTGTTTGAAAGACTAATTATTCAATCCAAGAAAACTCTGACAGATATTGCACTTCCCCTCCATCTTGATTTATAAGCATTTTGAACTCAACCTCGAACTTTGATGGTCTTAGGACATGTACTTTTGATCTCAGGTTTCTAGGCATTTTGATTAAGCCATCAAACTTGGTAGAGTTAGAGATAATTAGGCGAAGCTTGTGCTTGCTTTTGAATTTGTACTTTTTGGTATTATTTGTTCGAGTGTATCCTTAAATTGGATAGCACATAAAGAGCTTCTATGGCACCTCTGTTAATGTACTCTAGGCCACTTAATTCTACCTCTTGTTCAATGGGGTTACACAACTTTGAATTCTATGTCTCGCACAATGAATAACAATAAAAACCTCTTAATTATTTCATTGAATAACAATACTAATACATTGTGTTGTTTTGAAATGCATGATTGGTAGGGTTGTCTCAATGATCCCAAATATGTTGAAAATAAAAGAAACAACTTCAATTACTTAATCGAAAGTAAAGGAAGACACCGCCACTATATACTCTAGTACTTCCAACAAGATAACCTTCCCCATTTTTATGAATATGCGGATCCCTTGAAGATGTACAAAGAAGAGGTTGAGAGACCAACATTTGCTAATACAAGTGAATAAGACAATAACCATGCTATTACAAATGGCAATGTATGAATATCCCATCTTTATAATGTGGTAATGAGATCAACAATCTTCCATTGCTTGGACATGTAACCCAAGTTCACTAATTGTATAGTTAAGTCTGCCACATCACAATGATTAAATTTGGCCGAAGGATGTGTCACTTGAACGTTTTGAACAAACTCTATAATGGTCTTAGAATTCTGATTTAAGAATGAGGTGAACTATATTTTACATTTGAAATTTGTTGTTTTGTTCCCACTAATATGTACTTGAGGTCTTTGTTTTGATGCGAACCTTAGTGTCTATTAAATATATGGATGGTGTGAACAATAATTGCACTGAAAAATTGCAGTTTTTGAGCCAGTAATCTGTCCCAATCTAAAGAATGTAGTCAGTTCTATTTGACATACGAGGGTGGCTTTTATTTCTGATGATAGTAGATTATCATTATTCTTATTTAATATATAGTAGATTTTCCATTCGGATAGTAGGATTATCTTTCAGATAGTATATTTTTCATTCTTCATAAAGGAAGTCAGAATAACAAATCTCGAATTTGAGAAGTAAACGATTATGAAGCATGAGAATTCACATTAGGATGTGTTGAAATACACTATATGTCATGTTAATGATTATTCTATGGATGGTGGAATCTTCTAGTGGAAACATAGATTGAATAACATGGACTTGTGTAAGGCTTATTGTGATAATTGTTTTAATCATCTTAAATTAAATGAGAAGATCAATTCGTAGAGAAATTGAGATTTTAGAATGAAAGCTTATTTAGTTAATGAAAAACCAATGAAAATATTAAAAATACACTTTTACCCTTATTCTAGCATTGAATAAAATGCTATGAAAAGTAATGTGTCTCTAGTTTTGGATAAAAGGACCTTCAGCTTTCTTCGCAACTTTTGTGGTCACTGGCCACTTGTGAAAGGAGTAGGCATATTTAAAAGTGTGGTGCAATTTAGAAGGGAAATACTAATAGCAATAGGGCAAAGGCAATTATTCTATTCGTTCAATTATTTCTTATTTGTTTGGTCATATTGTGAGCTACATTATATATCGTGAAATTGTTTTAGTACTAGTAAACAATGATAAAATATATAATAAATTGAACCTTTGACATTTAGAGGACATTTCTATGAAAATCATGATGGAAACAGTTCTGAAGTTTTGAGTCTTTCATTTTCAAGATTAACTAATTGGTTTGGAAGATGAAAAACCCATCAAATTGGAAGAGTGGGACTTTTATAATCACTAAGGTTTTAAAGAAACTATATGCATGAAACTTATACTAGCACCTTCTAGTGGAATTGATAGTGCATTGATCTGTTGCTTGCCAATATTTCGGTTTTGGCACCACCTTATAGCATATCCGGGTTCAAATGTTATTTTCCATGGTGGACTGTTGAATCTGTTTCAACTCTAATTGTTATCAAGGGGTTCCACAAGGATGTCACATGAGCATTTATGATGCCCATTTTGACATAGACAGCTACCTATGTTAAGGTTTTATTTTGCAGTTCCATGTTATTTATTTATGAACATTGTGTAATATTGATGCATTTGGTTGAACATGTGAAACTACTTAGGTTTGATTTTGATGATGGAATTATTTGATGTATGACTTGCTTGTTGATAATTTATCTAGTACATGACTCATCAGAGCTATTGTTGTTTCACGCATGGCTTAAGTGGATATGATTTATCTAATGAATGACGTAGTGAAATTATGATTGTTTCCAGTATGAACTACGAAGTTGACACGTGGATACTAGACTTAATAATGTGATGATTATACGTCTTGTTGTTATATACATGCATGAATGAGAGCTAACCTGCAGGGGGAAAGAGCTATATGATAGCCAAGAGCTACTCTTCCATTGGGGGAAAGCCGAGACATCTCATGGGGAAGGTACAATGCACATTGTTCTATTACATTTGGTATCTACTTGATATGAACTCTTATGACATGAGTAAAATGCAAATGATAGGTGGCAAAGACTACCTGACTGGATTATTTGATGACAAGTCCGACCAACTCTGTAGTGTGGTTTGTGTTAGAGCGTTTACCCTGGTTCTGAAGGAGGGGTGGAGGCATTTCCCACCGTGTATCCTCCAAAACCTGGAACCATGGGAGGTCAGTGGTGGACATGCTCCCCTAGACATGCGATGACAATTTCCAGTTGCCTACTGGGGAAGTTAGGTCTATGTATTCGACGCTTCCACCATGTCGGTTTTATCAGTGGTTAGTATGGCCGTTGCCATTGATAAAGCAGCAGAGGACGGATAGGGTGGGAACAGAAGTAGGTTAGGATAGATAGAAGGAGAGAGATCAGTTGGAGACTCTTGATGGGAAGTAATTTCATTGTTTGACTTATCAAATTATATTGCTATAACTCTCTCTGATTTGCTATACTTTCGAACTCCTTATAAATTTTCATTCTAACTTCAGGACGAAGTTTTCTAAAAGTGGGGTGTATGTAATGCCCCACTTAAATCTTATCCTACAAATTTTATTAATTTTTACATTATTTGAAAATATTGAGAAATATTGGTCTAATATAAAATTCATGATTTCTATTATTCAAATTCCCAACTTACCTTCTCAAATTGAATCTTGGGTAGGATATGGTCTCCTTCCATTATATATTATATATATTATATATATATATATATATATATAATATATATATATATATATATTATATATATATATATATATATATATATATTATATATATTCATCTCACATTCCCCAATGTACCCTCACATTTACTAGAGAGAAGACATGGTCCTCTCCATTTAATTACATCTCACATTCCCCAATGTACCCTCACATTTTCTTGGGAGAAGACATAGTCCTATCCATTTAATTATCAATATATATACTCATCTCACATTCCCAAATGTACTTTCAGATTTACTTGGGAGAAGACATGGTCCTCTCCCATTAATTTCCCAATTTTATATCCATGTCACATTTCCAAATGCACTCCCTTCTTTACTTGGGAGAAGATAAGTCAACTGTAAGGATGGATGAGAAGTTAATGACATTAATGAGAGGTGCATGAGATGGAGAAGAGAGGGAGGGTATAAAAAGGGAAGGGGGAAGGGAGAAAAGGGGGGATGTGGTGTCTTGCTCATGATTTTGGGGTTGGTTGTGATTTTAGGATTTGTTGTGATTTGGAGACCTTAGGAACCTGTGGAGGTTTCTTAGGTTGTTTAGAGGAGGGAGTTATTGTTCATCTTGGTCTGGATCATTCATATTGGACACACACACTACATCTGGTTGGACTTGGGCTCGGAGGGCTAGGGAACCTATGGAGGTTTCCTGGGCTAGGAATTATTTCCTAGTTGGCTGGGAGGTAAATCTAGTTGGGTTTGTCAAAAGAAGCGTTCAGCAGGAGCAGCAGGAGCAAGTCATCTCCACCAGTGACCGGTACAAGTATTCCTCCATAGTTTACTTATGTAAATTTTATTAGAATGTAAATGGTAAAATTTTATTTGTCTAAAAGTCTTGTAAGTGAATAAACTACTGCCTCTTATTGCATTTATTTTATTTTTGAAAAATATCAGTTAGCAGGCCCTAGGATAGGGCTCTTACAAATGGGTTGAATACAAAGCGGCCATAATTGAATCTCACATTAGAATTGTCAAAGGGGAGGACAAGATAATCTAAGCACTTGCAAAATAAAGGAAATACTCCCCCAAGGAGGGCTATCTTGTGTTAGCCGAGACTCATTGACCACAAGCAATCGAACTCTTGTGGAAGCACATGTGGAAGCTCAAAGCACCCCCCTAGGAGCCGTTTACTCATGTGGACAATCCTTAAATATAAGATCCCCATAGGTGATAACCTCATCAAATGTGCACAACACGACCCCTTTTGGTGTTTCTTGTGCAAGAAAAACAACGAAGATGTATACCACCTTTTCTTCACATGCTAGGCTGCAAAGGATCTCTGGAGCTCAATCATATCAACCTTTCCCTCCCAGAAAAGTCGGCAGGGCTTAACTGTTAAGGATGCATGGTCTACATGGTGGACTAATGCAGCCTTGACAAAGGCCAGAAACCTTCCCTTCCTCATTTGCTGAGCAATTTGGATAGCCCGCAATAGATACATTTTTCAGAATATTACTCCCCATTGGCCCTCCATCATAGCTCGTATCCTAACAGACTACAACATCATCCCTAAAGATGAGGAAACCTTCACGCCAAGAATCATTGTCCCCGAAGCCATAAATTACTTTCAACCATGGGCGTTTTTCGACAGTTCAACAGAGGAAGCTGGATATGGGGGAGGTGTCATACCATGGTAAATTTTAGGGGCGAATTATAGCCCAAAGGCGAAATTTGAGGGTTTTTACATTTTAAAAGGGCAAATTTTTTATTAAAAACCCTTTTCATATAGTTAGCCCCAATTTTACTTGAAAAATAGTTAATTTTTTTTATTTTAGCCTAAAATAAAAAATGGGCGGATAAACTAACCAAACCTTCATTTGGCCCGATTCGCTAGTTTTGGGAAATTGTATTCCGCTGGTTTTGGGAAATAGTTTTCCCTTAAAATCGTCAAATTTTGATATTTGCCCCTAGTTTGGGAGATTAAAATGATTTAATACCTTACATTGACACAATTTTTTTTAATACCAGGGGCCAATACCACATGCCCAAAAACCATCTCTTATTTCACAATCAAAATATTTATAAATATTTTATTTGAATTTAATTTTATAACATTTTTTAATTAAATCTAAAAGTAAAAATATTATAATTACTTTTAAAATATATCTAAATCCCTTATCACATTCAAATATATGAGATATTAAATAATAGTTATAAATTAAGATCCATTTTACCATATAAGTTAGTCTAATAATTTTGTAACCATATTTAAACTTTATTAATAAGCACATAAAAATTTAATACTTATAATATAACAATTTTTTTAACCATGGATATTCACCCCCACTTTACCATGGGCATTATTAAGTTGTGAACATGCTTTTTTACAATACCATGGGCCAATACCATGACTTATCAATTCCACATGCCCAAAAACCATCTCTCATTTTACAATCAAAATATT
>APFE031665486.1:26167-47711 GCA_000404065.3 Pinus taeda
GCAACTACATCATCAAACTCAATAGTTTCTGATGAACTAAGACTTATAGAAGTAACAAAATGATCCCATGACTTGGGCAACGAGTACAATAAAGTAATAGCTTTATCCTCAGATGGTATTTTTACTTCTATACTTTGTAATTGCATAAGAAGAGTATTAAAAGCATTTAAATGATCAACAATCGATGTACCTTCCTTCATTCGCAAACAGTACAACTGTCGCTTCAGGAGAATCCTATTGGTTAAGGATTTGGTCATGTACAGTTTCTCCAGTTTCGTCCACAAACCAGCAGCTGTTGTCTTCGACACAATATTAAACAGGACATCATCATCTAGACACAGTCGAATAGCACTAATCGCTCTTTCATCCATCTCGTCCCACTCACTATCTGTGATGTTGTAAGGCTGTATGGCCTTGCCCAACAACGCCTTTGCCACGCCATGTTGGAGAAGTAAATCATGCATTTTTACCTTCCAGATCTCAAAATTATTCTTGCCATTAAATTTCTCAATTTCAAACCGGGCACTTTGAGTTTTCACCATTTTTGTATCAAAAAATCACAATAATTTCCAATACCAACGTTTAAATACCAGCAATTAAAAAACAATTGCCTATGTCTTTGTTTGTACACAAGAAAAAAACTGCCTATGCCTTTGTTTTTACACACAAATTTTTTTTTTGCTGTGAATTACAATAAAAAAAAAATCCCTGCTTCTGGCTCAAAAATCTGCAATATTCATGCGCACTTAGATGCCTTTGCTTTAAACAAAAAAAAAAAATTTGCCCGTGCAAAATTGCATCCCTTCCATTTTGTCTATCCAAGTTTTAAATCAGCGTATGGTGGGAGAAGACTAGTTTGATAACTTGTGGGAACACCTAATGGAATGCCCGCTTCTTGATAAAATTAACATCCAGTGAAATCAATTAGTAGAACTGTAAGAACGTCGTTGAAACTGGATCGAATGCCGAATCGATTCAAACCGAAAACTTCCTCTGTACAGAGTGTCGGGAGCCTTCCAATAAATTATGCCGTAAAGACTTGCGTCCTGAATACACGGCCTTATGTGACCTAACTTTTACGTTTGCAAGTCTGGCGATTAGACGAAAACGCTATTGTTCGCATGCTTATGATTGCTTTACTGTTTTTCACTGTATATATTTCTTTCAATAGAACATATTTCATTGTTTCATGGCATTCGGGCAATTAAAAAACGCGCAGGGGCAATTGAGTTGCAGTAAACTTCTATATATGGCGCATACAGTCAACGTTTGAATATTTTTTTATAAAATTCTGTGCCTGGGCGCTCGTTAAGACACAACTCCAGCGCTCCAGCACGTAAGACACAACTCCAACGCTCCAGCACGATTTGTTCAGCAGACATACGCTGCCTGATCCACACAGCACCTCCAGGCAACAATCGATCTGCTCACCAGCAACCAAACCAACTCCGCGCTCCAACAACCAAACCAACTCCGCGCTCCACCTCCAGCAGTGCCGCTCCTCCAACGTGCTCTGATACCAATTGTTGGACAAGCAATTGCACAGCTAAATTAAATAAACACACAGAAGATCAAACATGCACAGAAGACACAGCTTTTAACGTGGTTCACCCAACCAATCTGGGTTACGCCCACCAAACATAGGCATCAGGAATTTATTAATCAAACAGGAGATTACATAATGAAAACCTCATAAAACTCTCACCCTCTTAGCCAACATCTGAATGATTGCCTGTTATATAGCATATAGAATCTAACAGCCTCATTAACTCACTCACATCAAATATAGGAGGCATTAATCACCTCCCAACAACCTGGAGCTAATCTAGGAACTAAATTTCTATTGTTGTCACCTACAGGGATTTCTGCCTATTTCACTTGAAACAGAAAATCTCAACAATCTCTTGGCTCAATTTTTGATCAGGTTTTGGAGCAAGGAAGGGAAAAGCAAGAAAAGGGAAAGAAAAGGAAAGCAAGGATGAAGGAAGGAAAAGTAGGATCAAGTGGCTTCAGCAGGAATACTTACAGGTAACATATTTCATGTGTAATTTCCTAGCAAGTTATGACATGCGTGGTTTTGCATGTTGGTGTATGCTTCTCTTGTTGTTGGTGGCATGGTTTTGTTGGGTTATGTCAATGGTTTTCAGCCTAGCCTTGCCTTTTTCTGGATGCCATGGTGTTAGGATGTTCATTTTGGTTTTGAGCTTTAGTTTTCCGGATGGAATTCAGAATCTAGGGCAAAGGTGTTCTCAAGTTTCATTCCGAGAGGCTTAGGAATCCCTTGACCGGTTTTGGTGGGATACACAATAAATACTGAGGGAGGATTCTAGTTTAGGGCCTAATGATTCAAGTTTATATTGCGGTAAAGACTGAGAGGTTGGTCTCATTTTAGGGCCTAGTGATCGGTGATTGGATTGAGATAAAACTTGAGAGACAAGGAGACGAAATATTCCTAAAGGATAGTGATGGATTCTGGATGGCATTCCAACTTTGGTTCGGTTGTGATCAGAGCATTGGTTTTGGTATGATCACGGTTTATGAGGGTTCAAGTGGTTTAACCTCTATATTCCCTTGGTTGTTCTTGGATTGGTTTTCTATGAGATCCCACTTTCATGCTTAGAATATTGCATGAGGGTGATTGGAAGAAAGAAATAGTTGGTTCAGCCATGTCTACAGTCGAGTGGTGCATAGAAGTCCCGAACCTGGTCAGTTTTGTGTATGATTAATAAAATCTAAGTTCTCTTACTTTTGCATTTGTTTATATGTGGATTTAATGGTTGTTATATCTCTAATATTTACATGGTTTTATGCTAGTTATAAACATGGTTAATTGACTAGTTCATGTCATGGTTATTTCATGTATTTATTTATGAATATTAAGATCATAAATGCAAGACCTAATTGATGTTATAACAGTTCAATGGAGAATGTGGTGATCCTTCTTGTTATGTTTCATAACTGCTTTTAGTCATTCATGCTTTGCCTTGTATCCTATACCTATAGGTTGCATTGATGCCAAGTGTTTGACTGGTTTGAATGGGTAAGTTAGTGTTTGATGTGCTAAATTGCAATTCAGAATTATAAACAAGTGCTTGAGGATTTATGAGTTAAGTTGCAAGTTAACCATGAGTTTTTATGTGTTTTTATGTAAATATCATGGGAAATTAACATAAGTAAAACATTAAAAAACAACATATATCAGACATAAACATCACCATAAACAGTAACACAACAACACATGATGAAGTATTTCACCCCTCCTAGGCTACGTCTCCTTGGTCCAGATTCCAATGGCTTGGCCCTCTTCAATTATGCTCAAAAGTGTGAATACATACATTTACAATGCTCCAATTTCTCATAAACTTGTTCCAATGGCTTCAAAAGACCAAAAAATGTTTGTCTAGCCTCTTCCCGCTCCCAAATTGGACAAAAACTGAGAAAGTTATGAGTTTTTCTCTCTTTTACCCAATTCTATAGTTAGCCTCCCTATATTTCGGCCCAAACCCAGCACGAGTGCCCTAAACACAGAACTTCTCCTCCAAACCTGGCTCAATTCCTGCTTGGAAGTCGAAATTGTAGGACCATTAGTTTGGTTGATAAGCCCCCAAAATCCGTGCCCCTGGGCACATGGGCCTCCATACAACCTGGGGTTGGCCCCTAGTGCTGGTGGTTAACTCTTGGTGGTTTAGGCTAATAGAAAACCTTGGTCACATGTCGGAATTAATATTGGTGGTTTAGGAAGGTTGTTAGGGTGGATGGTTGGCGGATGGTTTGCTAACTACATGGTGGAGCATTTAGATGTTAATGAACACAATGGAGGGTTAAGGTCAATAGTTACGGTTAAGTCCCTGTTGAGGTTTTGGTATTGTCATTACATGCGGCATTAAAATGGTTATGGTAACCACTTATGGGTGTGGGCTAGGGCCTAGCCCTCAGCCCCCCTTCTCGCGGTCCTATGGTGCGGAGGTGACTAGGGGCTAGGCCTTAAACCAACCCCCCCAACATAAATGTGCCATATTAATACCTTTTAAATATAATATCACCGCCCTCCTTATCAAGCGGCATGGTATGGTGTAATGGTAATGGTTGTTGTTTGTATGGTGGAGGTTCAATGGTCGACTCCCATGGAGTCTAATTCAGACTCTTAATAAATTTTTGGTGGCCCCTTGCTGCCACATGGCGGCCTCTAGTTGGCCGCCAACAAACCAACCAAATCATGCCACTTCATCTCTGTACCCTATGACACGAGGCGAACCCCAATTGGATGCAGAAAAACACAGTCAACTTCCAGATCACCTGCCACGTCAGTTGGGACATCAGCCTACCATGTTAGCCTGCCACGTCAGTTGGCACATCAGCCTACCACGTCAGCCTGCCACGTGAATAGTACAGACTATTCACTGGGTTGTCACAATTTTGCCAAATTCACCTGTTTTGGAAATGAACAGAACATGTTTCTAGGAGCATATGAAGTTTGTTTCACGTGAAACAAGTTGCACTAGATTCAAAATGACGAGCACTACACAGTCGTTCAAGTTCCACACCGATCTGAAAGCTTTGAATTTTAAGCAAAATTTTGAGCACATAATCAGTCCTCCCCACTAGAATCTTTTGGACCCAAAATTATCACTTTCAGTTGTTCAGTAGGTGAGCAAACAGTTCCATCACCTTTCTAATCTCGATCCATTTGGCCTTGGAAGGATTTGTTCCTTTGAGCCCTAATCAAAGGTAGTCCACACTCCCTCATTTTGAAGACCTTGTTCTTCTGTCAAGAATGGTATGTTGCTATAGTTCATCAAGGTATTCAAGAGAAAAATCCTCAATGGAAGGAATCTGGGCATTCTCTCCTTGATCTTCAATCATAGGAGGCTCATACAACCTTAAATTTCCACATTAACAACATAAATTTGCATATATGAAGGCAAATCCAACCTGAAGGCTTTGTCACCAATCTTTTCCAGAATTCTTAATGGACCATATCGAATTGGTTTCATATTTTTACCTTCTCCTTGGAGCCTCATTTGACTAATGTGAAGCCAAACTTCATCATTGACTTGGACCTTGTGATCTACCTGATGCTTGTCGTGTCTTGACTTGTACTTGCCTTAGCTCTTTTCCAGTTGTTCTAGAACTCTTTGGTGTACCAATTGGATTTTTTTAATGAACTTTCTTTCTTTGTCTATGTCACTATGACCATCAATAGAAACATCCTTTCCAAAAATGAAATCCAAAGGAGACTTAGGCAAGTATCTCAAACATGATTCAAATGGCGATGTTTGAGTTGAAGAGTGCTTGGTCCGGTTGTAAGCATGTTGAATATAGTGCAAATGTTCATCCCACAACTTAGGATTCTTATTGAAATACCCATAAAGAAGATGTATCATGGTCCTGTTCACCACCTCTGTTTGACCATATGTTTGTGGATGAAATGGTGTACTCTTTTTCAATTTTTTGTCAATGAATTCCCACAAGCTTGACCAAAATTTCCCAACAAAGCGAGAATCTCAATCACTAACAATGGATGTGGGCAATCCAAAATGCACCCATACATTCTGAAAGATAACTGATCAGTTTTTTCAGTTGTAATTTTCTTTTTACATGGCATAAAAATACATATATTTCTTAACCTATCCACAACTACATACAAATAATCATGACCTCTTTTTGAAAATGTAAAAATTCCTACAAAATCCATAGAAACACTCTTCAATGGTCATGAAGGTACCAGAAGTGGTGTATACAATCCTAACTTCCTAATGCTAGGCTTACTGACTACACACAGTGAACATCCTTTGATAAAAAGTGACACACTTTCAAGCATATGAGACCAATAACAATACCTCTGTAGATGTGCCACTGTCTTGCTTACACCGAAATTACCAGCAATAAGAGAAGTACGTGCTTCTCTTATGATGTTGACTCTTTCTACCTGTAGAATACAAAGCTTAATAATATGTTACAACAAGTTATCATGCATTTGATAATCAAATTACTCTATTTGGTTACCTTGGCTTAATTTTGCATAAACATCTTCAAAGTCATTGTCTAATGCATCATCCACAATATAAATTTCATGCAAAACAAAATTATGCTTGAGTAAAGTAGCTGCACTAATAATAGGCCTAGAAAGCATATCAATAACCCTGTTATAGATACATTTCTTATACCTTATTACCAAGTGGAATTGTTGAAGAAAACCCATCCATTGGAAGTTCCTTGATTGCTGCAATTTAGATTGAGATTGCAAGTATTGCAATGGTTGATGATTAGTATGAATGATTGTTTCCTTACCCATCAAGTAGTGTTTCCACTTTTTTCACACTTTGCACCAATGCATGCAATTCCTTGTCATATGCAGGATAATTAATCACTACACCATTGAAAGTTTTTGAATGAAAACATATAGGCTTAGCAAGTTGCATGAGGACTGCACCCATGGTCACTAGCATCATTCTAGATCTCAAATGACTGTCTCAAGTCTGGAAGTGCAAGTACTAGGGTTGAAATGATATTTTCCTTCAATGCATCAAAGGCCTTTTTTTGTTTGCCTCCCCACTAAAAAACCTTTTTCACACTTATCAATGCGTCCAAAGGAGTTGCTATAGAAGAAAAGTTAGCAATGAATTTCCTCCAATACTGGGTTGCTCCCAAAAAACTTCTTACCTCAATATGTTAAGAAAGTAGCTCGCAAAAAGATAGAAAATACAGATGAACGACTTAAAAATCAGGGTTTTCAAGGGGGCAACCTCCTTTACATTACACAAATGAACAATTATTCGATGATACAAATGACAAGACCTCCTTTCTATATATAGAAGTCTAATGGGTCATAATATAATGAGAGCTTCTCAAGTGCCCGTTTACCTTCTCAAACTCTTTGCTCGCCCGCAAAAATATAGAGTGCAGGCCAGCCTGGGGAAGCGAGACAAGGAACCCTCCTCGAAAATGATGAAGTCGGCGAGGAGTGGTAGCCATCCGATCTGGTGGATCTGACAGGCATATTGAAGTTCTACTTTGGGAAAGGCATCTTCTGAACTCAATAAAGCCGATGATTATCATGTCACTTTTAGCATTATTGGATGTATAGGGAAATGAGAAGAATCTAACTTTATTGATATGGTTACCACCATTGATTTTAATCGCGCGCTTTTGCATCTTATACAAATCTAATATATTATTGCATGGGACTCAGAAACCTAACTTTACTTTCGATTTTCACAATAAATTTATTCCGTCGTACGTCTGAGTCCAAGATGATGCGACTGTGGTGCATTTGTGAAGCATTTCCAACGCTAGGGGATTTTGTATAAATAATGATAATGGCTTGAGCTTTTCTTTTGAAGTTTGGAAAGTTGACATAGGATTTTTTTGATAAAAGTGATAATATGGGGAATTGTGATAGATTAATAAATTTAATTAAATTATAATCAATATAGATTTATCTTAAATACAAATCTAACATAAATCGAGAGAGATCTAGTTTCTTCAAACATATTTTTTTTTTTATGAACAACATTAATTTAAATATTTTGTAATAGTTATTTATTTTTTATTTTATTTTTTAAAAATTTTTGTTGGAAGACGCGACATGAGCAAAAAATTTCAACCTTTTATGGCAAACAAACACAATTACACATCATTATGACATGTACTCAACTCAATTAAAATTAATCTTAAATTTTTATATAAAAATATGTAATTTTAATAAATTAATTTTGATCTAATATTAAAAAGCAACTTTGTTTTTTATTAATTTTATTAATTGGCTTTAATTTTGAAAATAAGATATAATTTGTTTTTTTATATTTATTAATTGGTTTTAATTTTGGGAAATAAGAGTTATAAAACTATCTCAATATTGATTGGATAATAGATGTAAACTCTTTCAACTCTTCCTCCATTACTAAAACTCATCTTTTATTGAACCTACCAAATTAAGTTAATAATTCAATATCCTATTTTTCCTTCTAATAATTAATCTTTAATTATTAATGGTAACTTGAATAGCTATTAAAATTTTAATAAATTTATTATAATTTTTTTTTAATTTATTCTTTTACAATTCATCATTCATAATATAAAATGCATAACATTTTAAATAAAGATTATGGAATTTTTTTACTCTTAGGTTTTGAAGTTTTTTTTTAATTATCATGTTAAAATTGAATAGCTATTAAAATTTGAATAAAATATAAATATATTATTTTTTAATTTATTCTTTTACAATTTCATCATTCATAATGTAAAATGCTTATGCATAACAATTTTAAATAAGAGTATGGAATTTTTGACTCTTTGGTTTTGAAGTCTTTTTTTTACTTACATTGGATAAGTTTATTTTCATCAGTGGATCTAAAGATTAGTCCAACTATTGAGTGTTTTTGGATAAGTTTAATTTTTTCAAGTGTGTTGATATCTTTGTAACAAGACAATCTACTTTCACATTTATGATTTTGGCTCAAAAAAAGTCATATTTTATTTCATCAAGTTGGTTATCTTGACCATATACATTTAAGAAAGACTTCCTTCACCATTAGAGATGTTTTATATATATTATCTAAAATCAAAGGATGGGTATCTTGAAAATAGGTCGCATGTTGTATATATATTATCTAAATCAAAGGATGGGTATCTTGAAAATAGGCCTTCAAGAATGAGTACCTTGGTGCCATGGATGCCCTTTCTATTTACATTGTTATTTTTTTAAATCTATAATTGATATATGAAAATTAAAAGTAAAATTGGAAATTGAATTTCACTAAAAACTAGTCTATTTATGGTTAGATTTGTAAGTTAGCCATTATATTTCTAGAAATAAGCAGACAAATATGATCTTTATGAGACCTAAAATGACTACTTCCTAATACAAAACTATGTCTTGCATATCTTATTTAAAGTATTACATATATTGTTAGAAGCAACGAAAACTAGGACACCACTGAGAGGGGGGTGAATCAGTGGTGTGGCCAAATTATACAATTCTTCAAAAATTTCACTTTTTAATCTCTTTAACAATTTATCATGGATCAACAACACAACACAATCATCCATAACATCATAAACATCAAGCACACGAGAAACATATACACGAGAAACCAATGTTATTTTTATTATAAGCTTCAACTTGATTACGTCATGGCCCCACAAGCTACCACTTATAGGTTTATCAATTTCTACTGAAAGTAGCTTCAATCCCTGCTCATTTATCAACTACCACTGAAAGGGACTGTTTCCCCTGCTTGTTTACTAGTACCCACTAGGAGGGATCCTTGCCCCTGATAATTTATCAGTCCTTGTTGAAAGGGATTGTTCCCCCTAAACATTTGTTGGCACCCTCTAGAAGGAGCTTCAACCCCTTATCTGCAAGCTACCACTTGTTGGCCCTGTTGATCCACTATTCATCCATTTTCAAACTCAAATCAATATGCCTACTCTGCTTTCAAAATCATTGAATTCCTTAAACACGAAAACCTCAGGAAATCTTTGATTACTGATGTAAAAACATTTAGCAATCTCTTATTACTGAACAAATCACCAATACGTTCAACAAGTTTTCATTATTGAACACACCTACTCTTACAACACTCTGCTTCTCTCTCTCACGCAACCAACAACAACCCTCTATTTCTCTCGAATTCTATTGCACGCTAATTTTCTACTTGAATTCTGATTCAACAACCCATACCTTACAACCACCTCCTTCTTATAACCACTGCAGACAACAATTTCACCATAACAACACTCCATTGCACCATAAGCTTTTCTTTAAAAAAAATTGTGTTGATTCTACTTGATTAGGTCTGCTTTTATCGATTTTTCTTCTTGTTATCTTTGGCTTTGTTTATTTTTGAATATGTTGTCATTCTTTATTTTTGAGTTTGAGGGAATAAACACATAGGCCAATATCAAAACCACTTTGGAAGCTGGGATCTAGCCCTGCCAGCTTCAGAGAGGAATCTCTCTGTAAAATTTAGCTATGTTTGATGTGAATTTTAGGCCAGTTATGACTGTACTGATTGTTTTTTATTGAATTGTGTGGTTGATTAAATTGTTATAATTCCATTGGGATATGGAGTCTAAAGATTAATTGGATCTGCATCAAACTTTGAAGGAGTTTCATAGGGCAAGCTAGGTTGCACTAATTGCATCTTTCCAAATTTTAAATGGATTAAGAAACAAAAGAAATATAGATTCAGTAGAAACTAAGGAGCAGTGAAGGAGCAATGAAGGATTCCTTAATTTGACTTCAACAGAAAAGATATAAATTACTAACAGTCAGAATAGGGTGTTCTATATAACATATCCTATTCATCACATTTTCTGTTATGTAATTAAGATTTTCATAAATAACATAGAAACGAAACAATGATTGAACACATAAACTAAAGAAAAACATCATCATTTCGTACACCATATGGATCCTGTGAAGAATGTCCTTGTATTATTGATATTTCCAGCAACTTGAAAATTACAATTCGCATAGAAAATTATATTCAACAATCAAAATCTCTTACTTCAAATGATGAAGTATTTATAAAAATTCTAAACTAAAATATCTTGAAAAAATATCAAGATTTGTTTAGAAATATCTCAAACTGTATTACACAAATAGAACTAAAATATAGGATATTCAAAACTAATGAATCTACTTGGCACTATCTTTGTGTATTTATGATGAAAAAGAAGATAAATTCGAATTTGATAGCAACTCTTATTTGATGAGGTGGCCTCCAAGCCACTAACTGTCTTTGAGCTTTTTCCTCCCGAAATTATGAAAAATAGGGTCCAGTCATACCTTTGAAGATATCAGTCTGAGCTAGCTATTCAAAAACTGAGAGAGGTTTTTGTAGCTTAGCGTCCGAGGAAAAGAAACCTCCTCCAGTTTACCAAAATTAATTTCTCATTATCCACAATATGCTCTACAAAAATGTGACTAAAACAGGACATTGTGTAGTCGGAAAAATAGGGTAAAATGGTGAGAGTGAATCTCCAAATCCCTGATAGATGTGTGAAACATGAGATAGGATTTTGTATCTTAGCTATTAGAAACCAAAACCTAATCTAGTTTCCCAAGATTCATCTCTGATTATCCACAATATTCTCTGTAAAAAGGTGACTGAAACAAGAAATTTCTGGAACATATGCCTTCAAAGAACATTAGCATTTCCCAAACCATAACATATGCTAGAAACCTAAGAGAGGTTTTTTTACAATAGGATGTTATAAACAAAAACATATTTCATAATTTGAAAATACATTTGCAGTTGTTTGTAAACCATGTTTGAAAGTGTTGTGTTGTATAAGGAAAAAACATAGTTTTACTTGGCCATGAAACATACATACGACATGGAGGCAGGAGGTGAAATGGAGGTGGGATATAATGTGGAGACACATGGTTGGAGGAAAGATGATTAGGTGGAAGAATAGGAGTGTAGGATGAGGAGGGACATGGCGGGTGGGCGTTGGCTGTTTTCGAAGCGGGTTCAAAGCGGTAAGCGGGTTGTGAAGGGGAGGTTTGAAATGGTGAGGTGATGACACGAAGAGTGGGTCTGGTGCTGAGGAGAAAAAATTTTTGATTCCCCCCCGCTCACCAATAAAGTTAGGATGGCATGGGGGGGATGACAAACCCTGTTGACCATTGATCTGACGAAGTGACGATCAGGCAGTTGGATGGTGCATAGGACTTAACCACAAGCAACAAACTCCTTTTGTCATTTTCGAACCTTATGACATGAGCGAAAAACTTTGGTTATAATACATAAGGCTTTCGAACATTGGATAGAGACATGATGAACTCAAATATTAGGATTTCATGTAAAATTAACCATAGTTTATCTTTTTGACCCCTTCTTGGAAATAATTTGGAGGATGAAATATTATTTACAACATTTCAAATATAATAATCATAAGCTATAATCAAGTGATCCTATAAAAATTATAGAACCCTAACAGAATATGTGCATGAATCCTTATTTTTTCCTTTGTCATGTTCATCTCAGTCTTCTTGACCATGTTTTCTATTCTGGGTTTAAACTCTAAATCAAACTGACCTTTACTACATTTTTTCAACTTGAAGTAAGTATTTTTGCTTATTCTTTGCATTCTGGGTTTTTACATAATTTAGCAGTACACCTCCTATTTTTATCTGTATTTAATTTGGCTTAACTACCGGATTTGGTATAAAACTTATATCTTTATGAGTAACAACAATATTATTTCAAAATGATTCCACATTTATTTGGTGCCTTGGGGTACCCAAGTTGCCGGCATCATGTCATTTTCAGCTTAAAAGTTTCAAATATGGTGCTTCACTTCCTTATTTCAAATATTAATCCCTTTTTCATTACAAGTTATTATAAGAGTTGATTGCAACTTACCTCTTTAAACAAAAATTTTCTCCGACAATTCTACTAGAGTTTGCAATTACTCTTTTTTTCTCTTGGGTATACTTTCTTAGTAATGCTCCATGCAACAATTCTTGACTCATTATAGTATATCTTGTTGGGAAGAATTCCCTTGCATCCAATTCACATGCACTCAAAGTTCCACTTATCGAAATATTGATTCTTATGTCTCCCGCACACAAGGAACCCTATAATTTTAAAACATTGTCAAATGACATAAACTTATATACAATTGTCCATGGTAATGGATTGTGCTAATTATTTTACTATTGCAATTAGTTTTATTGTAGCTCTCTTCATGAAGAGACTTCGAGTGCAAATGTCAATTAATTCCTTTTTTATTGTTGTTTAGTCTTAAAATCCAATGTAACAATCCTAGTGAAAATTTCCATGTAATAAAAGTTAATAAAGGAAAAAAAGGACCACGGTTAAGGGACACATATTCCAAGATGAATGTTGGCCAAAAATATCCTAGTGGGCATCACTGGATGTGTGTTTTTGTCAAAGGAAAATTGGCAAAGGCTAAGGAAAAAGCATCAAAAGGCATAAAGGCACTTTTGGCACATTTATTTATGAAAGTAAAAAATTACGAGAAAAGTAAGGTGAAAGGTCACAGGTTGCATGTGAGGTGGAAATTGAAGGAAAATAATGGAAAATGAATAAAATAGAGACCTCATTGATAAAAGGGGTTATGAGGATCAGCTACCAAGCTCTTGGTTAGTGTAAAATCTTGGTTAGTGTAGGCTCTTGGCTCAAGTTTTGATTAGATTTTGGAGCAAGGAGGGGAAAAGCAAGCAAAGGGAAAGGAAAGGAAAGTAAGGATCAAGGAAGGAAAAGCAGGATCAAGTAGCTTCAACAGGAATACTTGCAGGTAACATATTGAATGTGTGATTTCTTAGTTGGTTTTGACATGCATGGTTTTGCATGTTGGTGTATGATTCTCTTGTTATTGGTGGCATGGTTTTGCTGGGTTATGACAATGGTTTTCAGCCTAGCCTTGCCTTTTTCCAAATGCCATGGTGTTAGGATATTTATTTTAGTTTTGAGCTTTCATTTTTCGAATGGATTTCAGAATCCGAGGCGGAGGTGGTTTCAAGTTTCATTAGAAAAGGCCTAGCAATCCCTTGACTAGTTTTGGCGGGATACATGGTAAATACTTAGGGAGGAGTCTCGGTTTAGGGCCTAGTGATCCGGGTTTAGATTGTGGTAAAGTCTAAGAGATTGGTCTCAGTTTATGGCCTAGTGATTCGAGATTAGATTGCGGTAAATCCTGAGAGAGAAGGAGACAAAAAATTCCTCAAGGATAGTGATGGATTCTAGATGGAATTCCAAATTTGGTTCGGTTGTGATCAGAGCACTGGTTTTGGTGTGATCACAGTTTAATGAGGGTGCAGGTGGTTTAACCTCTAGATTCCCTTGGTTGTTCTTGGATTGGTTTTTCTATTACATCCCACATTCATGCTTGGAATATGTCACGGGGGTGATTGGCTAAAAGATATATTTGGTTGAACCATGTCTATGGTCAAGTGGTATGTGGAAGTCTTGACCTAGTTGGATTCACCTATGATTAATGAAAGCTAAGTTCTCTTAATTTTTCACTTGTTTATATGTGGATTTAATGGATGTTATATCTCTGATATTTACATGGTTTTATGCTAGTTATAAGAATGGTTAATTGACTGGTTCATGTCATTGTTATTTCATGTATTTACTTGTGACTGTTAATATCATGAATGAAAGACCTAATTGATGCTATAACAGTTCAATGGAGAAGTTGGTGATCCTTCTTGTTATGTTTGATAAGTGATTTCAGTCATTCATGCTTTGTCTTGTATCCTAGACCCGTAGGTTGCATTGATGCCAACTGTTTGACTAATCTGAATGGGAAATTTAGTGTTTGTTGTGTTAAATTCCAATTCAGAATTATAAACAAGTGCTTGAGGATTTATGAGTTAAATTGCAAGTTAACCATGCGTTTTGATGTGTTTTTATGTAAATTTCATGACAAAATTAACATAAGTAAAACACTGAACACCAACATATATCATACATAAACATCACCATAAATAGTAACACAACATCACATGATTAAGGATTTCACCCCTCCTGGGCTACGTCTCCTTGGTCTAACATCCAATGGCTTGGCCCTCTTCAATTATGATCAAAAGTGTGAATACATACATTTACAATGCTCCAATGGCTGTTAAACCTATTCCAATGGCTCTAGAAGAACCAAAAAGGTTTGTCTAGCCTCTTCCTGGTCCCAAATTAGACAAAAACTAAGAAAGCTATGAGATTTTCTCTCTTTTACCCAATTATGCAGTCAACCTCCCTACAATTCGGCCCAAACCCGACATGGGTGCCACGAACATGGAACTGCTCCTCCAAACCTGTCTCAATTCCCGCTTGGTTGGCGAAAATGTAGGACCATTAGCTTGGCCAATAAGCCCTAAAAATCTACGCCCCTAGCCACATGGGCCTCCATACAGCTTGGGGCTAGCCCCTAGCGCTAACAGTCACCTCCTAGCAGTTTAGGCTACCCGCAAACCCTAATCACATGTCAGCGGTTAATTTTGGTGGTTTAGGAAGCTAGTCAGGGCGGATGGTTGGCAGATGGTTTTCTAATAGCATGGTGGAGCGTTCTGATGTTAACGGACATGACGGAGGGTTAAGGTCAGTGGTTAAGGTTTAGTCCTCACGGTGGTTTCGGTATTGCCGTTACATGTGGTGTTTCAAATGGTTATGGTAACCACTTATGGGGGTGGGATAGGGCGTAACCCCCATCCCCCCTCCCCACGGTCCTGTGTCGCAAGGGTGGCCAAGGGATAGGCCTTATCTCGGCCCCCCCAACATAAACAAGCCCTATTAATACCCTTTAAATATAATATCACCGCCCTCCTTATCAAGCGTCATGGTATGGTATAATGATAATGATTACAGTTTGTATGCTAAAGGTTTAGTGATCGAATCCCGTAGAGTCAAATTCAGACTCTTAATAAATTTTTGGTGGCCCCTTGCTGCCACATGGAGGCTTGTGGTTGGCCACCAACCAACCAACCAAATCATGCTACTTCATCTCTGTACCCTGTGACACGAGGTAGACCCCGATTAGATGCAAAAAAACATAGACATTTGCCACATCACCTGCCATGTCAGTTTCCACATCAGCCTACCATGTCAGCCTACCACGTCAATAGTATGGACTGTTGACTGGGTTGTCACTATTTTGCCAAATTCCCCTGTTTTGGAAAACAAACAGAACATGTTTCTGGGATCATACGAAGTCCGTTTCACGTGAAACGAGTTGCGCCAAATTCAAAACGATGAGCCTTATGTGGTCATTCGGGTTATGCACCGATACGAAAACTTTGAATTTTGAGCACCTGATCACTCCTCCCCATTGGAAGCTTTTGGACCCCAAAAGATCACTTTCAGTTTTTCAGCATATGAGGGTACAGTTCCCTCACATTTCTAATCTCGATCCATTTGGCCTTGGAAGGATTTGTTCCTTTGAGCCCCACTCGAAGGTAGTCCACACTCCCTCGTTTTGAAGACCATGTTCTTCTATCAAGAATGGTTTCTTGTTATAGTTCATCAAGTTATTCAGGAGAAAAATCCTCAACGGAAGGAATTTGGGCATTCTCTCCTTGATCTTCAATCAAAGGAGGCTCATACAACCTTAAATTTTCCACATTAACAACAACATAAATTTGCATATATGAAGGCAAATCCAACTTGAAGGCATTATCACCAATGTTTTCTAGAATTCTTAATGGACCATATCAAATTGGTTTCAAATTTTTACATTCTCCTTGGAGCCTCTCTTTGCTAATGTGAAGCCAAATTTCATCACTGAATTGGAACTTTTGATCTACATGATGCTTGTCGTTCCTTGACTTGTACTTTGGCTCTTTTCCAGTTGTTCTTGAACTCTTTGGTGTACCAATTGGATTTGTTCAATGAACCTTCTTGCCTTGTCTATGTCACTATGACCATCAATAGCAACATCCTTTCCAAAAATGAAATCTAAAGGAGACTTAGGCAAGTATCCAAAACAGGCTTCAAATGGCGATGTTTGAGTTGAAGAGTGCTTGGCCCAATTGTAAGAATGTTGAATGTACTAAAAATGTTCATCCCACGACATAGGATGCTTGTTGCAATACCCACAAAGAATATGTATCACAATCCTATTTACCACATTTGTTTGTGTTGGCATTATGATTTTGGTTTGGCTCTATGGTACAGGTGTTGTACTTGATGGCAACTCACTCAAGTGGGAAAACTCTATTCAGGTTCTCAAAATGATGGAAAATAAAAGGTTCGCAGGTGCATCGTTCAAAAGGTGCGGACCTGCAGGTTCATCGTCCAGGAAGTGCGGTCATACACGCAGGATTATCTGTTCATAAGGTGCGGTCCCCCAGTTCACTCACTCTAATGCAGAGAAGCGCGCTCACGTGGAGTTTCTTATGTTTGGCCCTTGGTATTTTTCCTGACATGTTTGATCCTATGGTTTTGGTCCGTGGTTTTGCATCTAAAAGTATTGATCCAAGGTTTTGGGTTCCTAGTATTGAATACCTATGGTTTTGGACCATGGTTTGAGTAGAGGCTTGCCTATAAAAAGGGAAGGAGATCATTTGGCTAGATATCCTTTTGAAATTTGAATATCTTAAGATCTGAAATTTTGGGTGATTGGTTTTAAAAGCTAGATCTAAATCAAGGAGAAAACTTAAAGCGAATCTATTGATAAGTCATGATCTCTCGGGCACATGAACAGATCTGTGGATCTAACTCACTGTGGCACATTGGAGGACTGTTAATTTGGCCCTAATCAGAATTTCGCAGGCAATCCACGGTGTGAGTGCGGGGGTATGTAGCATAGGAGAAAGTGTAGTGCGGGGGTACACATCACAGCAGAAGGCACAGTGCGAGGTACGTAGCGTAGGAGAAAGAGCAGTGCGAGGGTACACAACGAAGTAGAAGGCGCAGTGCGAGGTACGCAGCGCAGAAGAAGGCACAGTGCGAAGGTACGCTATCAGCTAGACAGTGAAGTTGCGTATTTGAGCAGAAGTACGCAGGACAGAAGAACGAGTGGTGCGGAGATACGCAGAGCAGAAGACCGACCATTGCGGATCTGCACAGTTTAGACTCAAAAGAGCTGCGGATATTCGCAAACCTCTCTTGGTGAAGTTGCAGACTTATCTTGAAAAATTTGTTGGTTGTCTTTTATCTATTGATGCAGAGTTCTAGGTTTAGATTTCTGGTATTACTTTTCTGTTTACAACATTCTGAAGAGTTAGGTGATTCATTGGTTAAGGAGATTGGGTGATTTGCATGTACTTGATGATTATTTGATCTTCTTGGATCCAGTCTGAAAATTAATGAAACGTGGTCCTTAAAGAAGTAAAAGAGCTAAGGGGTTGTAGTTCCCTTCCAGGTGAGACTGGAAAACGAGAGAGAGTTGTAGCTAGGCCTGGAATTTGACGTCCCACAGGACGTATTTCACATTTCAGAACGTATTTGACTGGTGATGAAAAATATTCCCCGTCAAACTTGACGGACTTTGTAAACCAGCGAACCGTCAAAATGACGTGCAGTTTAGAATTGAAGCTGTCAAAATCTATAATAAGGTATATCCTTTCCACCTAAAATTCCGTGAATTATATATATCAATAAATAAGTTTCAATTCACCTGCATTCATTACTAGCTTTACAATAAATTTTTTCAAGTCACCTCCAGTGATTACAACCTTTGCAATAAATTTTGTCAGGTCACCTCCAGTGATTACAACCTTTGCAATAAATTTTTGAGTGTTTGGATCCTACTGGATTTACAGCCGCCCAGTGAAAAAGAAAATCAAACGGTAGGCAATTTATTGCAATATTATCTGCTAAAAGCAGCATACTAGCTTTGGACAACGTCTCATGATAGGGGAACTAACCCATTGAAGTCTAAAGAACAGTGAACTCATCCGCTTGCAGTTTATGAGGAGTTACAACAAATGCGTTATCGTCAGTGGTATCGATGACACTAAGTGGTACCGATGACACTAACTGCAAGAATGGAGAGGATTGCTACCATGCTCGTACACCACCAAACTAAGGTATGCTCCATGATTTTTCGAAACAGAAATGCATATTTCTCCAATACTCCCCCTCTCCTCTCGAGCTACTGCTCGACAGGATACACCATTCACAGAGTGCATGTCGTTTCTAATTCGCTGCCTGTTGCATTTCTCCAATACTCCCCCTCTCCTCTCGAGCTACTGCTCGACAGGATACACCATTCACAGAGTGCATGTCGTTTCTAATTCGCTGCCTGTTGCATTTCTCCAATACTCCCCCTCTCCTCTCGAGCTACTGCTCAACAGGATACACCATTCACAGAGTGCATGTCGTTTCTAATTCGCTGCCTGTTGCAAACCATTAGTCTTAAATTGAAATTAAGCGGGGATATTTACTGGGAGCTGATCAGTTTGATTGGATAAAGTTCATGAGAGGGAAAAGACAGGAGAAGCCATAGCAAGGATACCAATGAATATCGACATGCCTATTCATAGATCCAGATCCATCAGTTACGCGGTATTTTTCACTTTTTCCTTTTCATATAATTCGAAAAAACTATCTTATTCATCTCAAATTAAATATTTGAACTTATTTTCACATAAATTTATATATTTTATATTGGTTTTTATTTTGTTTTTATGAAAAATTTAAATTTTTTAAAAGTGCGTTGAGTTTAAAAACTCATTTTTTTAAAGGTGTACGAAGTTTGAAAATTGATTTTATAACAGCTTTTTATTTTGTTTGGAAATTTTAATTTTTTAAAAGTGCGTTGACTTTAAAAACTGATTTTTTTAATCTGCGTGGAATTTAAAAACTGAACTTTATAAGAGCTCAGTTTGGTTTAAATTTTAATTCGGATTAAATTTGATTTTTTAAAATCCTAGATTTGATTTGAAACTAGATTAAATTAGATACAAATGTAATTATGTTTGGACAAAGATAGGGATTTAATAGTAGACTATTTTTAATAATGCACATAAATTAAAGGCTGAAATTTATCTTCATAATTATGTATTTTTCACCTTTTTTTTATTAAATTTATTAATTAAAAAGAATATTTACATGATTTTTTTTAAAATGTATATATATTTAACTTGTATATTATTTTTTTACTATTAATATTAATAATAAAGCTTAATTAGTTTTTTTTTAACAACTTGAGATGTATGATTAAAAAAGTGTTTTGATGCTTGTTTGGATTGATATTTATTGGCATTTACCAACTATTTAATTTGTATAGCTATGCTAGTAATAAACATTTTAATGCAAGATTGTAGAATTTTATAGTTACACTTTTGTGCATAGAAACCATCTATCTGACAAAATAGTTTACATGCTATAACTATGATATGATGCAACTCATTTAAGGTGGCAGTGGTTCAAATTTCTAGTAAAATTCATCAAATGTTGAAAATTTGATTTTAATTTTGAGTTGGTAATGGTTAAATTCTCAAGACAAATGGATGAGACATTTAAAGTTAATTTTGATTTGAATTTGAGCACAAAGACACAAGGTACAAATTGGATTCCTTGATCCATGTTTACATAGTGGATATGACGAGAAATTCAAAAGTGAGGGTATAGATAGTGAAAAACAACTCCAAAGTTTTTGAATCCTTAAAAGTTAGAATCCTTAACCAATAGGAACATTGTTGGTCAAAGTTTCATGGCCATAATTAGGCACAATTCAATCTATCATAGTAAAATTTTCTGGCAAATAAAGTACCATAAAACAATGACCAACAAGATGGGAAATCTATTCAATAGGAATATTAACTAAATTCTTATTCTTTTTCCTCAGTTAAAAGTTCCTTCATGACTAATGGTTCCTATGGCTATATTTTTGTGGACTAATTTCATTAATCAAAGTTCTTATTAGTTGCAGTTTCTTTATCAAAGGCTCATATCTATTACAGTTCTCCATCCTTTTGTTAGTTAGAGTTCTTAATCAAGAAAATCCTTAGAACTATGATCAACATGAATTTTAACTAATCGATTAGGGAACAAGACAATCGTAGTTCATTGGTCATAGCTCCTTGGTCAAAGGTATCTCTCTTGGAAAGTTCCTTGGGAGTATCACTAGCATGACTTCTCAATAAAAAGAACTCAAAGAGAAGGCACAGAGATATAGGCTTGGTCAAAGTTATTCTTTGTTGAATCTGTTTTTCCAATAGGAACACTCATCAACATTTGACCAAAAAATATTTGTTAGAGTCCTTAGCCAACGAGAATTTTGACTAGGGAATTATGGAGGGACTATGAACTTTAATGAAAAATAACTTTGTTTATTAGAGTTTTCTTGGTCCTAGTTCTGGGTCATGAAAATTCTTCGGAACTATAACTGATGGGAGCTCTAACTTACATTAATGCTATTACTAGAGGATTAAATTTTAATTGTGTTTGTTAGATATAGTTGTGATATTCTCTCAACTCATCTTCCTAAGTATGGAAAACTTGGATCTCACAACAATTTAAAAAACCCTATATAAACCTATTGTATTTGTACCAATTTTAGATCAGAGCAACGTATCGAAACACATAGAGTAACTTAGGAAAAAACAAGGCATTCTCGAAGGGACATTAATGAAAGTTGAGATGCAAGAGTAGTTGAAAAAGATGTTTTAAATACAAGGAGGTTGACACTCACAAATTTGCCTGGAACTTAAAATGAAGGGCATGAAAAATGCAAAAACGTCATCAAATTTTCATTTGACAGGCAGATGAGATTTGAAATTCCAGGCCTGGTTGTAGCTCTCTGTAAGTTGCAGCCTGCGTACTGGTAAAGGACTACACCAGTACAAAATCCTTGTAAAAGAAGTTTCTAATTGAAAGAAGATAGAGACATATTGCAGCAAGTGGTTTGCACCCACATTCGGTTTCCACCTTATATCTGGTGTTCTTTGGTGTGCTTATCTATTTTTTTTTTGTTCTTGTTCATTATTATATGGCACTGACATACAAATTAATGATCACTATCTGAAGAATAAATTAAAGTATAAATCTGGAAGGTATATTGAAAAGAATTTGATAATACTGATTCACCCCCCCCCCTCCTCTCTCAGTATTATTTCCAACAA
>APFE031665486.1:51814-74037 GCA_000404065.3 Pinus taeda
GGTCATGCAGAAAGAATTTGAAATGTCCTTGCTGGGAGAACTGACATATTTCCTTGGTTTGCAAATCCAAAAAAAGGAGGATGGAATCTTTTTATCTCAAACTGATCTTGAAGAAATATGGCATGGAAGATGCAAAACCAGTATGTACACCCATGGTCACAGGATGTAGCCTCAGTGCAAATGATGAATCTGCAGTAGTACATCAACCAACCTACAGATCTATGATCAGAAGTCTACTTTATTTGACAGGTACCCGACCGGACAACATGCATGCATTAGGAATAGTTGGTAGATTTTAGGCAAATCCAAAGGAGACTCATCTTCAAGCAGTAAAGAGAATTTTCAAATATCTTCAAGGGACACAAAATTATGGCTTATGGTATCCTAGAGATACATATCTCACACTTCATGCTTATACAGGTGCAGATTGGGCCGGAAGCGTGGATGACAGGAAGAGCACAAGTGGTGGTGCATTATTTATGGGTTCCAGATTAGTATCTTGGTTCAGCAAGAAACAGAGTTCGATTGCTTTATCTACAGCTGAATCGGAATATGTGGTTGATGCATCTTGTTGCACTCAACTTCTTTGGATGATACAGACCTTGCAGGATTTTCAAATCACTTGTACTCCACCTATCTCCATCTTATGTGATAATACAAGTGCAATCAGCATTTCAAAGAATCCAGTCATGCATTCAAACACCAAGCACATACCGATCAAGTATCACTTTCTCAGGGAACAAGTGCTTGAACAAAAGGTCAAGCTGGAGTATGTTCCTTCTAAGGAACAAGTTGCTGATATACTCACCAAACCATTGCCCAGGGAGACCTTTGAATACCTCATGCAAAAGCTGGGGGTTGTTGATGCATCATCTTGTTGTTGAATCTCATCTGTTTAAGAGATTGTTTGTTGTACGCAAGTTTCATATGGAGTATACGCGTACATTTCCTGGGTTGCGGATTGGTCGAAGATCGAATGGCACAGGTTCAGGGGGAGCATATAATGCATTATTGGCATTATGATATTTCTTTCCTTTTGCAAATCTGGTTTATCAGGGGGAGCATGATCAACAAAGCAAAGGCTTAAGCATGTTCTCAGGGGGAGCATAACCGTTTGCCCTTGATTTCAAAGGTGGAGAATGATGTTGAGGATCTTGAGGTTGCCATCAAGTCCAAAGGGGGAGATTGTTGGCATTATGATTCTAGTTTGGCTCTATGGTACAGGTGCTGTACTTGATGGCAACTCACTCAAGTGGGAAAACTCTGTTCAGGTTCTCAAAATCATGGAAAATAAAAGGTTCGTAGGTGCATCGTTCAAAAGGTGCGGACCTGTAGGTTCATCGTCTAGGAAGTGCGGTCATACCCGCAAGATTATCCATTCATAAGGTGCGGTCCCCCAGTTCACTCACTCTAATGCAGAGGAGCGCGCTCACGTGGGGTTTCTTATGTTTGGCCCTTGGTATTTTTCCCAACATGTTTGATCCTATGGTTTTGGTCTGTGGTTTTGCGTCTAAAAGTATTGATCCAAGGTATTGGGTTCCTAGTATTGAATATCTATGGTTTTGGACCATGGTTTGAGTAGAGGCTTGCCTATAGAAAGGGAAGGAGATCATTTGGCTAGATATCTTTTTGAAATTTGAATATCTTAAGATCTGAAATTTTGGGTGATTGGTTTTAAAAGCTAGATCTAAATCAAGGAGAACACTTAAAGAGAATCTATTGATAAGTCGTGATCCCTCGAGCGCATGAACATATCTGTGGATCTGACTGACTGTGCCACATTGGAGGACTGTTAATTTGGCCCTAATCAGAAGTTCGCAGGTGATCCACGATGTGAGTGCAGGGGTACGCAGCGCAGGAGAAAGTGTAGTGCAGGGGTACGCATCGCAGCAGAAGGCGCAGTGCGAGGTATGCAACACAGGAGAAAGCGCAGTGCGGGGGTACGCAGCGAAGCAGAAGGCGCAGTGCAAGGTACGCAGCGCAGAAGAAGGCACAGTGCGGAGGTACGCTGTCAGTCAGATAGTGAAGTTGTGGATCCGAGCAGAAGTACGCAGGACAGAAGAACGAGTGGTGCAGAGATACGCAGAGCAGAAGATCGACCAGTGCGGATCTCCGTAGTTTAGACCCAGAAGAGCTGTGGATATTCACAGGTCCCTCTTGGTGAAGTTGCGGACTTATCTTGAAACATTTGTTCGCTGTCTTTTATCTATTGCTGCAGAGTTCTGGGTTTAGATTTCTCGTATTACTTTTCTGTTTACAACATTCTGAAGAGTTGGGTGATTCATTGGTTAAGGAGATTGGGTGATTTGCATGTACTTGATGATTATTTGATCTTCTTGGATCGAGTCTGAAAATTAATGAAACGTGGTCCTTAAAGAAGTAAAAGAGCTAAGAGGGTCGTAGCTCCCTTCTAGATGAGACTGGAAAACGAGAGAGTGTTGTAGCTCTCTGTAGGTTGCAGCCTGCATACTGGTAAAGGACTGCACCAGTACAAAATCCTTATAAAAGAAGTTTCTAATTGAAAGAAGATAGAGACATATTACAGCAGGTGGTTTTCACCCACATTGGGTTTCCACCTTATATCTGGTGTTCTTTGGTGTGCCTATCTATTTTTTTTTGTTCTTGTTCATTATTATATGGCACTGACATACAAATTAATGATCACTATCTGAAGAATAAATTAAAGTATAAATCTGGAAGGTATATTGAAAAGAATTTGATAATACTGATTCACCCCCCCTCTCAGTATTATTTCCAACAGTTTGACCATATATTTGTGGATGAAATGTTGTAATCTTTTTCAATTTGGTGTCCATGAATCCCCACGAGCTTGACCAAAAGTTCCCAACGAGCGAGAATCTTGATCACTAACAATGGATGTGGGAAATTCAAAATGCACCCATACATTCTGAAAGAATAACTACGCAGTTTTTCAGTTGTAATTTTCTTTTTACATGAAATTAAAATACACATTTTTCTTAACCTTACCACAACTACATACAAATAATCATGACCTCTTTTTGAAAATGGAAGACCTCCTACAAAATCAGTAGGAATACTCTCTAATGGTCGTGAAGGTACCGGAAGTGGTGTGTACAATCCTAACTTCCTATTTCTAGGCTTACTGGCTACACACAATGAACATCCTTTTAATAAAATGTGACACACTTTCAAGCATACGAGGATAATAACAATACATCTATAGATGTGCCACCTTCCTACTTACACAGAAATGACCAACAATAAGAGAAGTATGTGCCTCTAAAATGATGTTGACTCTTTCTCCCAGTGGAATCCAAATCTTACCAAGATGGTACAACAAGTTATCATGCGTGTGATAATTTAATTCCTCTACTTGGTTACCTTGACTCAAGTTTGCATAAACATCATGAAAGTCATTGTCTAATGCATATTGCTCAATATAACTTTCATGCAAAATAGGATTATGCTTGAGTAAAGTAGATGCACTAATAATAGGCCTAGAAATCATATCAGCAACCTTGTTATAGATACCTTTCTTATACCTTATTACCAAGTGGAATTGTTGAAGAAAACCCATCCATTGGAAGTGCCTTGATTGTTGCAACTTAGATTGAGATTGCAAGAATTGCAATGGCTGATGATCAATGTGAATAATTGTTTCCTTACCCATCAAGTAGTGTTTCCACTTTTTCACACTTTGCACCAATGCATACAATTCCTTGTCGTATATAGGATAATAAATCATTGCACCTTTGAAATTTTCCGAATGAAAACAGATAGGCTTACCATGTTGCATGAGGATTGCACCCATGCCGTAGTCACTAAAATCTGTCTGGATCTTAAATGATTGTCTCAAGTCTGGAAGTGCAATTACTAGGTTGAAATGATCTTTTCCTTCAATGCATCAAAGGCCTTTTACTGTTTTCCTCCCCACTGAAAAACCTTTTTCACACTTGTCAATGCATGCATAGGAGCTGCTATAGAAGAAAAGTTAGCAATGAATTTCCTCCAATATTGGGCAGCTTCCAAAAAACTTCACCTTAGTAACTATCTTGGGCCTTGGCCAATTCAAAATGACATCAACCTTGGAGGGGTCTATTTTCAACTCACCTCCTCCAACAATGTGAACCAAGTAAACTAAAGAAGTTTTTGCAAACTCACACTTTGATATCTTTAAATACAATCATTATTTCTTTATGACATCAAGTACTTTTGTCACATGCATGACATGTTCATCACAAGATTACTTAAAATTAAGATGTCATCTAAGTACACTATAAGCAAATCATCAAGAAATGGCCTCAACACATCATTCATCACACACATGAAGGTAGTGGGAGCATTACATAAACCAAAATGCATAACTAGCCATTCAAACAAACCTTGTTTTGTCTTGAATGTTGTCTTCCAAATATATCCTTTAGCCATTCTAATTTGATGGTAGCCACTCCTTAAGTCCAACTTAGTAAAATACTTTGCATCTTTCAACTGATCAAGTAAATTATCTATTCTAGGCAGTGGGTAATGGTTATTTACCGTAATCTTGTTCCATGCACGGAAGTCCACAGACATGCACCATGTTCCATCCTTCGGCACAAAAACAATAGGTGACACACATGGCGAAGAACTTGGCCTGATGATCCCTTTTTCCAAAAACTCTTGAATTTGCTTTTTAATTTCTGTACTTTCCATCATTGACATCCTATACATGCCAATGTTAGGAAGAGGAAAATCTTGTTGCAACTGTATTTCATGTTGGATTCCTCTCTTGGGAGGAAATCCTTTCGGTTCATGAAACATATCATCATATTGGTTAACATTATCAACCAATTCAGATTTCAATCTTGAGTCGTAACCTTGAAATGCTTCATTATCGACATCATTCTTTGGTTTGATCATAAGAAGCACAAAATTCTTGCTTGAATTCACTAGTCTTTTCATTTGTCCTACATTAACTAATGAAAGATTTAGTTTCTTGTGATGATCTCTCACAATATACTCCACACCATCCTTGAACAAGTGGTACTTGTTTTCATGGTGATAGAATATAGCTTTCCTATCATAGAGGTAAGGACTACTCAAAACAATCCCTGAAATATCAAGCGGTACAACATCTAATTCAACTTCGTCAATGAAGTTTATTGTGATTGAAAACCGAAGGATAGATTTTCTTGTAACCTGTAAGTTTGTGTTCTTGCATATCCAACCCAATGGATATGGCTTGGGATGAGGAATGGTTTCATGATTAAGCTTCTTGACTAAGTCTTCAGATATCAAGTTTTCTTGAGATGCACTATCAAATAGTGTGTCGATTTTTGTATATTTTGCAATAACGCTTACATGAAATAATTCAATCCTTGTTTCTTCATTTGGAGTGCTAGTGTGAAAATTTAAATTACTAGTGCTAGCAATGGATTATTTTCCTTTCATACCCATGGCTGTAATTTTAGTTTCATCACCCGAATCAGATCCAAAATTCTGTTGAGTGGTTGTAGTTGTCTTTTGTTTTCCTTTGTTGTTGAGTTTCTTAGGCCTCATTTCTGGATGAAGCTTCAAAAAATGGTCTTCATCATGACCCTCTTTGGAACAATGTTTGCGTGTTATTTTCTGTCCTTCTTTCTTAATGCTTGCATTTTTCTTTCCCTTCCCTTTTAAACCCTTTCCTTTCTCTCCACCCTTAATTGGCTTCTTTTTACCCTCTTATGGAATATTTTTCCCTCTTGCCTCAAGATGAGTGGCTTGCATACAAACCTCATCTAGACTATTGGGATTAAATATAAGGATCATATTCCTAAGGTAACTGTGTAATCCCCCTATATACATCAACAACATGTCTTGTGATTGCAAATCTACACCTAAAATTAGAGAACTTCTTCTAAATTCTTGGGTGTAATGTTGCACATTTTGACCTTTAAGTTGACCGAAGTTCTACCAATTCATGATGGCTTTCTGCATATATGCTAGAGGGTAAAACTGTCTTTTAATTGCATCAATGAAATCAAACCAAAAAGTTAAGATCTTACCATGTTTTTTATCTCTTCTTGTGTCTTGGCTTCCCACCATATTAGTGTTGCACCCTCTAGTCTCAAAGAAGCTGGTTGTATCTTTGTGTCATCATCTTGGAATTTTTGAAACCTGTAGTAGACCTCAAGATGAGGAACCCAATCGTCAAGCTTCTCTGCATTAACTTCACCATTATACATGGGTAGCTCAAATTTAATATCAAGTTTTAACAAGGGTGTTTTACCAATTCCTTTTGGGGTGTGTGGAGGTGTATGAGTAAGGGTTGTAGTAGTGAAAGAGGATGAAGAAACCTGTGAAGAAGAAGATGAATATGATGGTGGAGATGGTGGAGGTTTACCTCCATTTCCATTACCTCCTCCTCCTGAACAACCTTCTCCTTTTGGAGGCTTGGAGCTTTCACCCTATAGTTTTGTATTCATCTCTTCATAGAGGACTTTCACCATCTTTTTCATGTCAAAGAAAGCCTTCCTAAAAGCCTTCTCATCCTCTGACATATTGGCAAGCTCTCCTTCATGTGACATGCCTTTTGAAGCTTTAACTCCAATTTGAGGTAGAACTGGTGGTGGATATTGTGGCAATCTTTCTCTACTTATATTTGTCCCAACTTCAGGACCTTCAACCAGCTTTCATTCTCCTCTCTTGAGCTTAAACCTTGTACACATCGCATTAACTTGCAGATAGTTAAATCCGCCTTGCACAAAGAAAACTAAGGCCTCTGATACCAAACTTGATTTGAATGGGAAAGTTAGTGTTTGTTGTGCTAAATTCCAATTTAAAATTGTAAACAAGTGCTTAAGGATTTATGAGTTAAATTGCAATTTAACCATGAGTTTTTATGTAAATTTCATGAGAAAATTAACATAAGTAAAACACTAAACAACAACATATATCAGACATAAACATCACCATAAATAGTAGCACAACAACCCCTCCTAGGCTATGTATCCTTGGTCCAACTTCCAATGGCTTGGCCCTCTTCAATTATGCTCAAAGTATGAATACATACATCTATAGTGCTCGAATAGCTCTGAAACATGTTCCAGTGGCATCAAAAGACCCAAAAATGCCTGTCTAGCCTCTTCCTGCTGCCAAATTGGATGAAAACTAAGAAAGTTATGAGATTTTCACTCTTTTACCCAATTCTGCAGTTAACCTCCTTACAATTCGGCCCAAACCCAACATGGGTGCCCTGAACCTGCTCCTCCAAACCTGGATCATTTCTTGCTTGGCGGGAAAAATTGTAGGACCATTAGTTTGGCCAATAAGCCCTCTACATTCATGCCCTTGGTCACATCGGCCTTCATACGGCCTAGGGCTAGCCCCTAGTGCTGGTTGCCAACTCCTGGTGGTTTAGGCTAACCGCAAACCCCGGTCACATGGCGGTGGTTAATCTTGGTGGTTTAGGAAGGCAATCAAGGTCGATGGTTGGTAGACGGTTTGATAACCGCATGGTGGAGCGTTCAAATGTTAACAGATGCGATGGAGGGTTAAGTCCAACGATTAAGGTTAAGTCCCCACAACAGTTTCGGTATTGTCGTTACATGCGACATTTCAAATCATTATGGTAACCACTTATGGGGGCAGACTACGGCCTAATCCCCATCCCCTCTGCCTGTAGTCCCAGGGAACGGGGGGGGCCACGGGCTGGGTCTTAGCTACCCCCCCCCCCCCGCCCAACACAAATGTGCCATATTAATACCCTTTAAATACGATATCATTGTCCTACTTATCAAGTGACATGGCATAATGTAATGGTAACAGTTGTGGTTTGTATGGTGGAGGTTCAGTGGTCAACTCCTGTGGAGTCTAATTCGGACTCTTAACAAATTTTTGGTGGCCCCTTGCTACCACATGGCGGCCTGTGGTTGGCCACCAACCAACAAACCAAATCACACCACTTCAGCTCTATACCCTGTGACACGAGGCAGACCTCGATTGGATGCAGAAAAACACAATCAGTTGCCACATCAGCCTGCCATGTGAGTTTTCCACACCAGCAGTACGAACTCCTGACTGGGCTGACACAATTTTCCCAATTTGTATGTTTTGGGAAATGAACAAAACACGTTTCTAGGATCATACGGAGTATGTTTTGCTCGAAACGAGTTATGTCGAATTCAAAACAACGAGCATTATGCAGTCATTCGGATTCCACATCAATCCAACAATTTTTAATTTTGAGCACTTGATCATTGACAAAATGTCAGACCTGGTTAGGGATGCTCAAGCCTAGTCTCGAGATTGATTTTTGATTTGTTAGTATTTTCATCGTGTCTTTGATGGATTCTATAAGTTGTAAAAAAATTTGGGTTGTGGTTAGAATTCTGGAGTAAAAAGTGCCTTGAATTCCGTGAATGCTGGCATAGGTCTATTGGGAAAAGTCCCTAGATGCTAGCACACAGGCCAATGAGAGACACTAGAGGTTTCTGGCATTGGCATTCCTATAGCATGAGAGTGACCATAGGTTAAGAGGCATAAAACATTAGTGGCGCCCACGGACAAGATGTTTGAGTGGCTGACATGTTTCTTGAGGGTGTTGTTACTGATGTGGGAGGTTTGGTTGATGTGTTTCATCAATTCCATTTCCTTAAGCTCATCAAGGAGGTTGAATCCCTTATAGTGTTCTCTCTCATCACATGTATTACCCCAATTTGCCAGTTACTTGGGTAGATGTGGGAGGAGTGGGTGTTACAGAATGTTATTAGAGCATGGTTGTGCTCTCCTTGGGTTGTGTGGTCATCATGCATTCATGTTGGGTGCATATGTATTCCTTATGCATGTAGTCCATGTGCTTGTTGCTTTTGCATGGTGTTGATCATGGTTGTAGTGATGTCGCCATGTGAAGGTTGATGGTGTTGTAATGGAGTATGTTGTCATGTGCGTATGATTGATTATGCATTTTTTATGCACATAAGTGTTCACATGTTATCAAGTGCGCGTGACATGGTTGTTGTTGTCTTGCATGAGGTCATGGTTTGTGTAGTTGATATGGTCATGCAGTGATGACTGGACCTTAGTTAGAATGATGTGTATATGGTTTCGTACTCATTTGTTATATGTCTATATGTAGTTGTTATACATGTATGGTCTTGGTTATAGTTATGTATGAATAATATGTCAAACATGCCTTGTGAATTCATTGTATGCAATTAGGTCATCATGATGATATTGGTATGTTATGATGCTAATGTTTTTGTTGAGATAGAACAAGAGATGCAGATCATCAAAGTGAAGTTGTGACATTAGACCTCGAGGCAAGAGCATGTTGTCATATGGGTTTGTATGTTGGGCATGCAGGTATGTAAACGATTGTTATATGCATTAGGTTTATGTACTTGTCTTTTGATGTTATGGTTACATACATGATAGATGATAGTTGATTAGCATAGTCATATGCACATGTGTCGGATAGTTAAGAGTGATTGTAACATGTGGTTGTATGCATTGCTATTATTTTTTTTTGTTAGATAACTTGATGATTAGGGTTATTATATTAAGATCTTGATGTTATATGTATCACACTAAGTTGGATTGGACTATGAAGATGGTTATGGTTACGATACTCAGGTATGAGCAAGCATATTTTTGATATTGTGTTGTACTAATCTAGATTGACTTGGCATATGTGTGAATGATAATTGTATATGAGCTATGATGTAAACATGTTAGCTAGTGACTATTTTGGATATCATTATTTTATTTATGTTTGAGTTGACATTTTGTGAAGTTATATCATGCTAACTAGATTGATTGTGTAGACAAGATAGCCTCCCCTAAGATACACTAAGGTATGAGTTTGCTTATGTAGTATACTTGGTGCTTCATTGTTGATTATGTCATCTATTTGGTGTTTGATTATTTTGTGCCTATTAAGTCATTTATTTGATTTATTTGACATGGTACCTTTGTAGTTTGTTGAATGTTTGATTTATTGCATGATATGAGTATGTGTCTGTATTGTTGCATAAAGAAACGGTCTTGTTTTAAGATGATTGTACTAACACGTATGTGTTGAGACAATTGATATGTACTTGAGTGTAGTGGGTGATAGTTGTAGCGTTATGTCTAATGACTATGAGTTGACTATGGACTATTACATGGTTTTCAAGCTTGGTAAAGGTTGATTTCAAATTAATATACATGATTGTCTTGATATTTGGAACATGTGGTTGACATGTGTGAACAGTTGTAGGAAACACGCTAAGTATTAGTTTTAAAAGTAATAGTTGATGTGTTATATAATTAACCATTGGGTGATTTGATAGTGCATAGTAAGACTCTATTCCAACAAAGTAAAAAGGTGAAAGAAGGGAATTGGGAAAGCATTCCTTTCACTATGTTTGAAAACCCTAATTCCGAACAAATGAGTGCTTTGCATACAGTAAGTATTCTTAACCTTGATTTCGTCTCACATTATGTGGATATGTGCTATATTCATGGACATGTATTTGATAGGTATATTAACTAGTCTCTAGTTATAGACGGATCTGTTAAGGGAATTGGAGTCCCTTGAGAGATGGTGTGGATGTGTTCAGTTGCAAGCAACATGATTAGCATGGAAAGGTAAGGCAATCAGTGTATTGTTATGTTTATTATGCACTGACAATTATGTGTTTATGGCAGTATGATGTAGGGGATTGCATGGGAAACAAAACTGCCATGCAATCTTGAAGAAGGCTTGGGTCGAGCTTTCCTTGGGAACTATGGAGATTGGGTCATAGTGTATGTTGTTATTCTTGTTCTTTTGGTCTTTTGCGATTTTGGTACTTGATTTGCGATTTTGATTGTGTCTAGTGCATAGCTATGCCACTTTGTTTATGATGTCATATTGTTATTGGATTTCATGGTTTTCTTCTTGGTTATTTCTCGTCATTCCTTTTATGTTTTGAGTCTTCGGAATTGTTTGGGAAAGAGGAGAGTTAATGGAGCTCGAGGAGAGTTTTGTGGTACTTGACAAGTGATGTAAGGCTTGGACGAAGCTCAGTGTATGAGTAAGCACAACGGAAGTTAAGACTATGACAGTCGGTTGGACTGGTTGGGTTCATTGGCGTAAATGGATGATGGCATTACAAGCATGAGAAAGGTAACCAGAAAAGGTAAAGTAAATCGGTTTGAGGTGTTAGATTCCTTAGCTATGTTGGGAATGATTGTTCTCAAGTTTGTGCATGTTAAGCACAAATATGGAATTTCTCTTAACCTACACCTTATGTTATCTAGTAATTATGTTGTGATCATGACTATGTTGATGTTTATATATGTATACATTTATGTATGTATGTATGTCGTTGTGTGACAGGATGATGATATTTTTATGATAATGATTATATATGTATGCATGTATGTATCTATGTCATTATCTGACAGGGTTGTCAGGGATCGTTCTTGTGGAGGAATGATTTCTTATGTAGGCGAATGCCATGAGGAGGTTCCTGACTATGAGGAATCAAGTGGGAATAGTAGTCATGACAAATATATGAAGTCAGTATCATGTGGATATGAATTGATAGTATGCTTGTATTGTGCCTATGTTTATGTTATCACAGGATATACTGAGGGATAGATCAGCGAAATGAAAACAATGTGGTCTGCGACATGCTGAGACAAGCATGGGTAAGACACTAGAAGCAATGTTTCTTGGTAGAGACAATGTGGTTATGGATGTGTGGTACTATTGTTGTGCATATGTTGTATATGTTGCATACATGATGTTGTGTGCATTCGGTATTGTGCATATATAGTGTGTGTACATATTGTTTATGCAAAGCTATGTACAGGGTTTTAGTACATATAGTGTTGTACGAATGTTGCATATTCAGTGTTCGGTATAGATGATGTTATGTACATGTTGTACATACAGTGATGTGTACATATTGTACTGTGTGCATGATGGATGTGTGGTGTTGTGAGCATATGGTGTTGTGCGCATGTTGGATATGCAGTGTTGTGTACAGATGATGCTATGTACATTTTGGATATGCAGTTTTATGTACAACTAGTGTTGCGTGCATGTTGTACGTTGTTACTATGTACATATGGTGTGGTGTGAATTATTGTAAAAGTGGTGTTGTGTACATGTTGTGCATGTGGCACTATGTACATGTGGTGTCGCATACATGTCATGCATGTGGTATTATGTACACGTTGAACAAATGGTGTAGTGTAGATGTGGCATTGTGTACACATTGTGTAGGTGGCGTCGTGTACATGTGATGTTGTGCACATGTTGTACATGTGGTGTACTGTACATGTGGTATTATGTACATGTTGTAAATATGGTATTGGTGCATGTGTGGTATTGTGTGCATGCCATACATGTTGTGTTGAGGGCATGTGGTACCGTGTATGTGCATTGTGTAGTTGTGGTATCATGGCATGTGTACTTGTTGTGTTGTACCCTATGTAGTATACATATTGTATTGTGTTGTACGCAGAGTGTAGGCCTCATTGATAAAAAGGATTCTGAGGATCAGTTGGTTAGCTCTTGGTTAGTGTAAGCTCTTAGCTCAAGTTTTTCTCAGGTTTTGGAGCAATGTAGGAAAATCAGGATCAAGCGGCTTCAGCAGGAATACTTGCAAGTAACATATTGCATGTGTGATTTCCTAGCTAGTTTTGACATGCATGGATTTCCATGTTGGTGTATGTTTCTCTTGTTGTTGGTGGCATGGTTTTTCTTGGTTATGACAGTGGTTTTCAGCCTAGCCTTGCCTTTTTCTGGATGCCATGGTGTTGGGATGTTTATTTTAGTTTTGAGATTTGGTTTGCCAAATGGATTTTAGAATCTGAGGCAGATGTGGTCTCAAGTTTCATTCCCAAAGGCCTAGGAATCCCTTGACCAATTTTGGTAGGATACATGGTAAATCCAGAGGGAGGAGTCTCATTTTAGGGCCTAGTGATCTGGGTTTGAATTTTGGTAAAGCCTGAGAGACTAGTCTTAGTTTAGGGCCTAGTGATCCGAGATTAGATTACGGTAAAACCTGAGAGACAAGGAGATGAAAAATTCCTCAAGGATAGTGATGTATTCTGGGTGGCATTCCAAGTTCAGTCCGGTTGTGATCAGAGCATGGGTTTTGGTGTGATCATGGTTTGATGAGGGTGGAGGTGGTTTAACCTCTGGATTCCCTTGGTTGTTCTTGGCTTCGTTTTCCTATGAGATCCCACATTCATGCTTGGAATATGGTACATGGGCGACTGGCTAAAAGAAATATTTGGTTAAGCCATGTCTACAATCGATTGGTACATGGAAGTCCTGAACCTGGTCAAATTATCCTATGATTAATGAAAGCTAAGTTCTCTTACATTTTCACTTGTTTAAATGTGGATTTAATGGTTGTTATATCTCTGATATTTACATGGTTTTATGTTGGTTATAAGCATGGTTAATTGATTGGTTCATGTCATGGTTATTTTATGTATTTACTTGTGAATGATAAGATCATGGATCCTTCTTGTTATGTTTCATAAGTGCTTTCAGTCATTCACGCTTTGTCTTATATCCTAGAGCTGTAGGTTGCATTAATGCCAAGTGTTTGACAAAATGTCAGTCCTCGTTAGGGATACTCAAGCCTAGTCCCGAGGTTGATTTTTGATTTGTTAGTCTTGTCATCATGTCTTTGATAGATTCTGAAAGTTGTAACAAGTTTTCGGCAATGGCCAGAATTCTGGACTAAAAAAGTTCCTTGAATCCCATGGATGTTGGCATAGGCCTACTGAGAAAAGTCCCTGGATGCTGGCACACAGGCCTCTAAGAGTGAATGGAGGTCTCTGGATGCTGGCATGCATATAGAATGGAGCGGCCAAAGCCTAAGAGGCATAAAAACATCAGTGAGACCCAGGGATAGGATATCTAATTGGCTGAGATGTCTCCTGAGGGTGTTGTTGCTGATGTGAGAGGTTTGGTTTATGTGTTTCGTCGATTCCATTTCCTTAAGGTCACCAATGAGCTTGAGTCCCTTATAGTGGCCTCTCTTGTCGCATTTTTACCCTAGTTGGATGATTACTTGGGTACATGTGGGAGGAGGGGGTGTTATATCCAAACGTACTCACACTGGTTGGCACTGTATTGGACTTACTTATACCTGATTTACATTGTTACAAATAGGTTCTTATCGTTATCTTATCGGTACAACATTGTGTGCTAATGTCTATCATATCACTTGTTAGTGCTTAATCCAAGGAAGGATTCCAGCCATACTTGCACATCACCTAAGTTAACCCCGATTGACCCATATATTTTTTGTAATCATGAGGGGTCTATGTTTTTATTCAAATCTTGACAAAAGTTTTTGTTAAATATGCCCAGACAGCCTCCTTGATTCTATCAATACACCGTATGTTTTTTTCTGTATTACATGGCCCTTGATCTCTTTTACTCCCTTCTTATTTTTTCTATTTACACTTTATTCTATGTATGTTATATATTGTTTTAACAAAACATACAATGCACTTACTATTTTGAGTTTTTTCCACAATATTGTCTGAACGTCCGTCTCTTTTTGGGTTACTTCCCATATGGATAAGATTACTTACCTGCTATTTTTTTTTATTTTTTTGTTACCATCAATCATTTTCTTCATTCTTCCCTCAAAAAGGTTCTTGATCAACATTCAATATGTAGGTAAAGAGGTGTTTTACACCAATCAAGAAATTACTTTCCAAATGTTTCTATTGTACAACAACATATTAATTACACTGGCACTTTTAATACCCTTTTTATACCTCTCTGTTGTTTCATAGTTGTTTAATAGTAAACGTTACTTTACTTTGTTTACAAATGTTTATGTCTCTTGGATTTTTTTCCACGCATATCCTTCCTTCTCTCTGGACCTACTATCCAATAGTGGTAGAATATGATTTACTAATCAGCTTGTGCTATTACTTAAATAAATTTTTATTTTCTCTTCTAAGCACCCATCATACCAATTCTTGTAAGGGTATCCCAAAAATAGTCCAATTTTTATTTACACAACAAAATTATCTTCAATGTACCCATGACATCATTCTTCATTGCCTGGTTGTGTATCATAAAAAAAAAAATATTGGATTTTCTTTTCATTATGGTTCATTTCCAAAAAGTAATATCTCATTGCAAAGTTCTTTCCTTGGTAATTTATTTTTAGCCATGGACAGGCTCATAGGCCACAATATTCTAACATGTGGCTTTGATACCACTTGTAACATCCATGACTCTTAAATTTTTTTTAATAACTTACAATAATTTCCTCAAAGCATAATATGACATGATGAAAACTATTTATTAATTTATGTAATTGCCAATAATAATAAGTTAAAGTATTTTTTAACTTCCATTTCTAATGGGTTTCCAGTACAATGTATGTTTTCCCTTTACTCAATGCAATGTTATTAATTCTTACTATTTCGTATGTAATAGTATGACTAGGTGGACATGGTGACAACATGCCAAATATTAGATTACAAGGACTCTGTAGAAATCAATGGTACACTAAAAAATTTAACCCCTTAAGGTGCCATACGATGTTTGTAAAGCATTATATATATTTTTAATTATTTTGGGGTGTGATTTCCTCCTTCTTGACATGTAATTTTTATCTTGAGATTGCAGATTATCCATATACTATGTAAAATCTAAGCATTTCTCCAAATAATTTCCAAGAGGAGGAGGAGTTGGTGAATATTGGTAGAACTATCTTGTATTCGTGTCGAAAGATCCAAGCTCTATAATTTTGGGTTTGAAATATATGGTTAGGAGTTAACTAGGTTAGTTATAGGGTAACTATCTTCCCCCCCCCCCCCCCCACTCACCACTCTAGATTTCTCATTCGCACTTTGGCCCATCTGTGGTGAGCTCTGCAAGAAATCTTTCTATGGAAACTATTTCGTATGTGATTCCTTGGTATGATTTTGTCCTGGTAGTCAGCTGGATTCTTAATGTTAAAAGCTTGCTTGTATAAAGGTGAGGGTTTGAAATAAATTTATATTCTTTATCATATGATGTTACTCATACATCTCCTAATTTGTTGGGCAACTAATTCCCTTCTATTTCTTTTAGATGTTATATCCCTAATGTTTGTTTTTACCCCCAACGATTACTCTGCTTAGGATGCATCAACCCTTGGTGGAAGGCTAGGGTTACCAAATGTCGTCTTCTGATAAATTCCACCAACTTTATTAGTGTTATCAGAGCAGGATAGGTAAACCCCATCACCTTGTTACACATATAAATTAAGAGCTAGAAAATTTCATACTAAGAGGCTTGGTTTGTTTTAATATTGTTCCTTATTCTTACTTGTTTTTTTGTATAGGGAAATGCAATCTTTCCTTGTCATGTGTTCCATTTGAGGAGTTTAATGCAACATTTTCTACAATGACTTCTGGATTTCTTTTTTTTGAAATAGGTCACTGGTACAAATGCTTATTTTGTATTTATAAGGTAGAAGCCCTACCTCTCCTCTACTCATACCAAGTTTTGGGTTTCCTTCCTTATGGGTGAGACAATAGTATGGCTTCAGAATGAGCATTTTTGACACAACTAAACAAGCTTCTAGGTTTAATGCTCTCCTATCTCGTTCCAAGAAGTTGCGAGCTTTAGTCCACTCTCTATTCTAGAGTTTTTCATTGTAATAAAAGCTATAGTTCTTTCGTTGAGCATGGTTGAATTTATCTTTTGTAATAAATTCTGGTTACTCAATCATCAATTGTTTGTTACACTGATATGGCCTTCGATTGCGAGTGATTTCTCTTGTAAATTGTTCTAGTTAAATTTTAAGGATTCTCTATCATTTATTTTGCATTCCCAATTTTATTGTTTCCTTTTTGGCCTTAAATCAAGATATAGAGTATTATTTGATTGTAGTAAATTATGTTTTATTGCATGCATTATCAATGATCATTCTTTGTGTTTACAGTTAAGGACGTCACCGTCTCTCATGGCCTCGTATAGAAAAACTTTATGTATTTGTAAGAGGAAAGGATACTAGGATTTTAAGGCCCTTTCAAGTTTCTTTATTGTAATTTTTGAAGTATAAATAATCCCTTAATATTATTATTATTCCATGGTGCCATATTAATCTTACGGCCTAAAGCCTAGCTCAAGGTTGTATACTTCCATGAAATTTGATACTTTTATGAGTATGTTTGTCTTCAAGTATATATTGGTTATATGCTTTATAGAAATTTGAATTTGGATTTTCGGGGCCTAGCCCTAGGAACATACACCATTATTTCTAGTATTCTTATCTAGAACCTAGGATTGCTTCTAGGTTGTTGCTTAGCGAGCTTGACCCAGGACTAACCTGGCTCACTAAATTTAAATTCAAATTTACTAAATAGAATTTCTGATTGATAGTCATTCGACAAAGCTCATTTTACTCAAAAATCATGTATCAGAATCCAACAAACATTTACAAAAACTATAAGAAAGAATTTCCTTACAAATAACATATCAATCTTATCTTTTCTTTAAATTTTCGAACCAGCCTCAAAATCACTGGGAAAGAGAGTGCTCCACCCAACCAATGAGTATTGTTTCTTTGCAACAAGACCCCCCCAAGCTAGTTTCTTCCCATAATAGTTACTTGATAGTGACAGTCAGGCATATCCAGAGGGATCAAAGCCTTTTTGGTCCAACCCAGGAACTCAGGCTCACAAGGCTATCTCTAGGATCCCACTAGCTACCTACCATCTCAAGGATACCACAACTAGCAATTTCTTCCAACCTTCAACAACATCTTGTTTCACGTTCCAAAGATTGAAGATCCACTTCTCTCTTGGACCTTATTCCACTAGGTACCAAGTCTCCAAGGTTGTCTTAGGTTTTCTCGCCTCTCACCCTCTTGCCTCCCTTCTCCCAACTAAGATTATTTATCTCGAGGGAGAGGATTAATTGTCCTACATCTCTCGTAAAAGGAACTCCCTTTAGCACTTTTCCCCGTAATTTTATGGTTGTCCATTTTTGTATATTTATAAATAAATTCAATTACATAAAATAGCATTTATGTTTTTACCATCTACCTAGGCCTTTACTTGGATCTTAGTTTCACCAAGTTATTTGCGGTAAAACAAACATTTACAACTCTTACTAAGGGTGTTACAACATAATTATAAATGATACATATACATAACACGACATAATAACATGCAATAAAAACCATAAAATATAAAATCAACAAACTAGTAGAGTAGAAGATCAAAAAACTGGTAAAGTAAACCATGGGCATGAATGAAATAGGTTTTATACATCTATCTATTAAAATATGTTGATTGGATGCAAACCACAAATGCAGTACCCAATCTTAGACAATGCTTCTCTAGCTCACTCAACAATCAGTCACCCTTGAGCTAGTGCCATGACTCTACTATGGTAACAACTAGTCAAGTGGGGCATATATCTAGTACCGAGTACAAACAAGGCCAAGGTACCAACCCCAGTAGCCTCCAACCAATAGGCTTACATCCCCCATCAGCCCTAGACCCAAGTAGTGCACTCTCTGCACTCGCAATTCCTTGGGTTGTGCCACTACCTCCATGGTGTCCAACTCAAACCATCTAAGGATGTCTCAAAGCCTTGTGGCTTCCAAGAGTTGTTGTTTCCCTCAAGGGTCTCCAGGTACCCTCCAGACAATTACACAAAAAATTGTCACCATGACTTTCTACAGTTTGTGTGAGTCCATCAACACTCATACATACCTCCTTTGCAAGTCTTAAGCCTTAGCTCTTCATGTCAAGCCTTGAAAATGGGAGAAAGACCTTAAAAATATCTCAAATCCTGGTTTCAAACTTTCTCCTAGCAATGGCCTGCGGTGCCGCACCCAATGGTCATGTTTCCTGCGAACCTGACCGGCTCTTTCTATCAAGTGATGGTGCGAACCTTGTAAGTTAAAAAGGCATGAGTTCATTCTTAAAAAACCTCATCTTGGGTCACTTCTGGACACTTCTAGAAGGAATATTGCGCTGGCAAGTCCACTCACACCTTGGTTCAACCATTCCATAACTAAGGGAGCTAACTCCATGATATGAGGTGGCTTATCCCATTGAAGAAAGGAACTTTATCCCTTCAATGGTGGACCTGCAACTTCCTCCATTTGCACTATAAATTCAAGCATTGGGCTGGTTGTAGGGGAGGTTGAAAGCTGAAGATTTTGAGGGTAAATGCTGTTTGGAAATTAGACTTCCTTTTTGAGCTTGTGAGAGGAGAGATCACATACCTTTCATTTCATTTGGGAAGTGAGTGAGGCTTGTCAAAGTAGAGGAGACTCTTGCTAGACCCTGGAAAGAACTTGTGCAACATCAAGGCAAAGGTTGTAAGGTTCTTTTATTCATAAAGTTAATACAATCAAGTTTGTTTTTCTCAGTGAACTGTCTCTAATGGTTTATTTTATGAGCTCCTTGATCTTCATAATGAATATGTTTTATTATAATATCTTTGCAGGTGTTCTTTAATGTATGTTTGTTTGTGTATGCAGGTTATTAAAAGGGAACTACTTGAAGCTGTTGAAACAAAGCTGCCAGAAACAAGCGTTGGACCGAGGTAGGGTCTATTACACCTCTTAGTTTTCTTTATGAATTGAAACATGTTTAAAGAAAATTAGATTTGTTTGTGCTCTTTGTTGCTAGATATCATTCGATATTAGGGAGATCGGTCTTGTCCACAAGAACGATTTATCCGGCCATCAAATTGGTGATTCCACTGGGGAACTGGTTTGGTTTGGTTTTTTATTTGTCTTTGCTTTGACTTGAGAAACTTGAGTTTTGGTTTTTTATTTTGCCTTGATGTGTGTGGGATTGGGTACTTGTTAGATCCTGGTTTGATTTTTATTTTTCGAATTTTTGGAAGAGGACCGCACCTTCTGAGTTAGGTACAGTGTAGACTTGTCCGCACTGTTACAATGTAACACAGAGCGGCACCGCACCTGGTTCTACTAGGGGCCTGTGGACCCTGTCAAAAGTTTAAAAACCCTAAGATCCATCCGCCCAGTTAGGTTTATTTTTTGTCCATAGCTGTTAGTTTATGCCCAGACCTGCACTTGTCTTGAAAAAAGTTCCTCGTGAGTTAGTTTTCATTGGCATTCTCGTTTGAAGTGATTTTCTAGAAGTTTTGTTTGTTGGATTGATTTTTGCTTGGTCTTCATAGTAGCTCAGAGATCATAAGCCTTAGAGCCTTAGATCACCCTGGTCTCTCTGGTCTTCTTGCTCAGTTTGACTAGTTTAGGAAATCTATCCTTGAAGAGAGTTAGATCCCATTTTTCTCTTTTGGAAAACTTTGATTAAACTTGATTGAAAGTTTCGAATTTCATTTTTTATTAAAACATAACTGGGTGTTTGTGATTAGTTTGTTTATCTGAACAAATTGATCCTTAGTTAGCTGAAAAACTAAGTTAAGCATCCTCAAAAACATTTCAAGTTTTTTTCAATCCATTTTTCGTTTAGATCTCAAGATTAGATTATAGTTTGTAGTTTTTCATAGAAATTATAGAAGCTTGTTGAAAAATCTGTTTTCCATAGTTTTTTAGAGTTTTTCTAGAAATCTTAAAAGCTCTCTTAAAAGAATTGTTTGTTCTTGTAGTTTTTGATTGTTGAAAAGAAAATGGATTTTCCATGAGAGTGATTAGTAGTCTCGTTTTTAAAGTTCTTTGAAAAAGACAAAAAGTTTTCCTTTCAGTTGCATGTTAAGAGAAAGATTTGATTTTCAAAGCATTGCATTTTCAATTCTTCCTTAGCTAGAAATTCATTGAAAAGGAAAAGGAATTGTTATCATCTTAGGTGCATTTTTTTTAGTGTTTTGAATTCGAGTCTTCACACCATAAAGTTTCATATCCACACCCATTGAATTAAGAAACAAACAATAAAATTAACGCTTAATTAAAATCCATCTAGAAATCTTTTTATTTTCTAGGGCTCTTTTCATCAACATAGCTTAGGCTAGTATCTTAGAGTAGGGAGTAATTAACTCTCCAAGATAGTTTAAACAAACAAGTAGTCAATCTTGCGATAGGGAGAAATTCCAATTGTTACATCTATGCTCTGGGAAATCTCCTCTTAAAGGAGAAGCATGAGATCATATCCGAACCAGTGTGGGAATCAATCCTTCCTCATTGGTAACGATAGAAGATATTCACGTATTAAAAACGGTAAACCTCGGATTGACCATTGTCGAGGAGCCTAGGGTCACTTGTTGGTAAACCTTGGATTATGTCAAGGAGCCTTAAAGGGGATTGAGCTTGTTACTCTGCCCTTGCGTGTGTATCGGATCGTAGAATGTTCCCCCACGTATATTTGTTTCCGTTGGTGACCTTAGTGGCCATAATATTTAGGATTCTTTCCTAGGTGACGGTGGAGGGAAGATCCCACTGTACCTGGAGCAGACGTCGACTAGAATCACTTGGACTCTTTGGGGAGTTATCTTCACTCGAGACAGTTATAGTGGAGAAACTTGTGCTAGTCTGTTTCATTAAGTAGGTTGTCGAGGTAACTGTTCCAACTGCCATTTCTGTATTGAATTCTGCGACGTTGGATTTCATCACCAACTAGTGTTTTCGATCTAGAAAGATGTTGTTTGTGTGTGGTTTGATCTCCTAGATTTATTAGGCATGTGCTTCAAATTTTTTGGTTCTTTAGAGAATTTAGGTTGTTTTCTTGAGATTTTCTTTGCTTTTGTGTGAAGTAACTAAATAATTAATCGTGGCTGAATTACCAAGACAATCCCGTCAACTTCGAGGGCAGCCTCCCGAATTTACACCAAGTCAACTTGAAGGGCTGCGAGCTCTTGTCACACCTAGTGAAAGTAGAGTTGGGTCACTGGAGGCCCGACAATCTTCGTTAATCATACATCCTGATCATCTAGTTCAAGCAACAGAACATATTTATGAACCGATTTCATTTTCCGAGGTTACTGGTAGTATCACTCCTACTAGTTCATTAGACGGAGAACCTGAAATCTTTGAACTTGAAACTGAACCTGCTGCTATTCCATCTTCGAGATTTTCTTCTCCTGCTTCTAGTGGTCCTAGTTCACCCAGGGCAGAAAATATCATTACCCAGAATCTTCCTTCTGGACTCATTTCCATAGAAGAAATTGTAAGTCTGAACGAAGGTATAAGAATCCCTAAAAATCAACCAGTTATCGAACTTAGGGAGCGTGAATCCATTTTCTACAGTCCCATTAGAGGTGACGCTTGGTATATTTCGTTGACCAATTTTTTAGAAAATCCAGGTCTCGCGTCTTCACCACCTCGATTTCCTTT
>APFE031665486.1:87051-99696 GCA_000404065.3 Pinus taeda
GTAGATTGAGCCAAGGGGCAAAGGATCTAAAAAGCTCAAGTAGTGTGAGTTAGCTGCTTTACTTTAAGTTTGAGTTTTTTTTCAAGTTTTTGCTTTCTTTTCATTTTCAGCAGCAAGGATACTGGGCCATTTCCATTAGTTTTCTTTTCGATGCGTTTTGTTTTCTCTTAAGAATTGGTTTCATTTCAGTTATTGTAAATCTTTCTTTTGAGCATTTTTCAAGTTTAGAAATCATCACCATTTACACTCCACACACTTCACACTTCACTTTCATCACCACACATTAAGAAAAGAATAAAATCCAAAAACAAACTAAAAAGATTAAAATGACAAAAACCTAAGAAAATGGTTATCTAAGTACATATAGTACACCTCACTTCATTAGTTTACGAACCCCAGGTTGACAATATAAATAGCAATTTATATCACACTAAATTGACCAAACAGTAGCTAATCCAACCATCACGCTCAAATCATGAGAATGCACATCCTCATGCCACCATCAGTTGTTTCCCAAAGCATCCTGCCACATCGTGAACTCGATCAAGAATCCATCTCCTTATAAGTCAACCATGCTCAGGTCCATGAATTAGTCCTCATCTCATCTGCAACATGTCATCCATGATGTTTGGTGTCAATGTGCTATATGAAATCAGCCACATCTATCCCAACATCATCCATAAGTGTGCCTCCTCCATATGAAGAGACCATCTCATCAACTCCAACTCTCGGTGTGTCACATCCATGTCCATGAAGCTACCTCCATCGCATCTGCAATGTGTCATCCCCTCAAGTCATAGAAATAAGTATACACCTGTCTCATCTATCCATTTGTTGCCCATGATCAAAGATCAATCAGTTCCCATGTGTAGAAGTAGTTGAGTCTCGGCTCAACCCATGCCCAAGTGTTGTCGCCAAGGCATCATCATCATCGTAACTCCATCACTCCAAAGTGCCTCATATCGATCCTCTACATCAAGTCACTCTTTCAAGCCATGTCCCATGCATGTACTTGAAAGTATGTACCCCATCCTGCATCAAAGTCTCTGATCTCATCTCCTCAACGCATCAGATCCTCTAAGTCCACCATATATAAAGTCCCTAAAAGTCACAACAATCTCATGTCATCATGAGCTCCATAAGTCATCCCCAACCAACACTCTAGAAAGCATACAAGTCTCGGTCCAAAGGTCTCTGCAAGATGCCTCAACTCTCCATGTAGTAAGAATGCCCCATAGCCTGCTCACAATCCTATCCAAGTTCATGGCCTTGATTTACAAAAGTGCACAACCTCTCCATTGGCTCATAAGTAATAAGTCTCCATGTCACACTAGCAAATCCATCTACACAACATCCCTACCTTGGCACTCCTCATTGAATGCCCATAAGTGACATCTCTACAAGTGCTCCTGCACAATGTCCCTACATGAGGTTGCCATGCTCCATGTCTCCAACCTGATATCCATGACCAAGTTACCATGTAGTCCAACCAAGTAGACCCATCACAACAATCAGTCATCCCTATTCAAGCTGCAATATTCAGTCTAGTGAGCTCAGTCACCCAACCATATCATCATCACATGAGTCTCTCCATCATAGCTCCTCCACCTAAGTGTCCACCAGGACTATCTCTTAGTCTCGTCCATGAGAATTCCACCCAAGCAACTCAAGTGTGTGCCCTCCAATCTGTCCATGAGTCATGCCGGGCACTTAGCCATGTGGCTAAAACATGACCAATTCCTCCACATTGATCATCAAGTTCCACCCTTATCATGGGCCTTTGTACCTTCTACCATAAGGTCACAAACAACCATAATAAGTCCTGCAACAATCAACAATCCTTGTTTCTCCATACAAGGTCTCATCATAAACATCTATGGTAAGATGCTCCCTAGCATCGACAAACTGGCTTTGCCCTTCCGTGCACACGGTCCATCTACCAAATGCTCAAATGAAACACAAGTATCAATAGTACTTACATCATCATCATCATCATGAGGTTCCTCCATGAGAGTACCCTCATCCATACATGTCTGCAAACTACACGATCTTGGTCCAACTTGATCAATCTCAAGCTCATCCTCCATCATGATCATGTCTGCAACATCTTCAATTATCATAGCTTTCTCTTCCTTGTTTGCACAATCTGCAACTTCACCTTGCTCCATTGTCCATCCAAGTTTAAGAAGCTCATCTTCCACATTATTTTCCAAGACTGCAAGCTTATCTCGAATCCGGGGATTCTCCTTTTTCATCCACTTCAACCTGTATAAGGTAAGCAAGAGCTTCCCTTTGCATTCTTTCAAACCTGCCATGCCTTGTACTTCGTCTTCCCCGGTTCATACTTCGTTTGGTCCACAGACGTCCAAATCGTGTACACCTGCCCACACGCAGTCCCACTTGCCCACCTGACAAGTGCCCAAATCATATGACCAGCACGTAGTATCGCCTGCCCAATTCTATGACACCCGGTTCCAACCTTTACCAGCTTCACCAAGTCCCCTGCAACCATGAACCGACCCTTGTTCCACTTGTATGTGAAACTAGTTTCCTTCACCTGCAAGTACCTGCTTCCACTGTCACGAGAAACTTTGCTCTAACCAGCTCAACCGAGCTCTGATACCAACTGTCATGTCCCCAAGCCTAGGGTGGTCTTTCAACCGTGTCGACGAGGTGCGGCACCACCGAACACTTTCTTTTTAACAATACTCGTGCACATGGACTATGCCTAAATTCGCTTTCTCCTACTTAGTTTTTGATTCTCAACCAAGTATTATGCAATTATCCTTTATACTAATGAAGCCCATACTCATTCATTATCCATAGAAATTATAACAAGAACATCAACAATTGCAACAAGTATAAAGGGGAGGGGCAACTCCCCGTAATGTGAGTCTGCCCAGTAATATATTAAGAATATCAGTTTACAATATACAAGTGTGTCTTGCCGAACCAAGTTTCACACTTAACCGAATATTACAAAGAGAGGAAAACCTGCCTTTTATAACAATCTTGTGCACCTCTTTCACGAAGGGCGGTGCTCACCTGAGTCACCAAAATCCCTTTGCCAAGTCCTACACAAAATCTACACACCGTTCATACACTGGGGCACACTGCCCAACCTTTGTCCAACTCCAAGAATGTTACCAAGCGTATAGGCCTCTATGAGACATGCGCATGAGATATGCGCATTCTCCTTTTCCTTCTGCACACACTTCTTGAGTCCTTAGCGAAGATCCAAGTGATGTTCGTTGTATCCCAAATGAGCTCCAACCGCACTTACTTATACACGTCCAAGGGTGGGGTGGTGTCTCACCCGACCGACCACCCAAGGTTGGTTTACATACCCCCTTCACAAGGCTTGAATGCCCATTTAGAGGTCGGCTATCCATTATAGAAGTTGGTCATTCCATCCTCAAACCATCGTATAAACCTTATGCCTTTTTCCTCGTGTTTTTCCATAAGTGTCGTTGAAGTCTACACTTTTGTCGCAAATACTTGTGGTAACGTCGCATCATCATGCAGTGCTGCCCGGCGCTCCACCCGCTTGCGGTCGTGCACACTCGGGCGCCCGACGCCCGCCCCTCACACAACTATAAGGTGTTAAAGGTATACACGGTTTTGGCGTCTATGGACCAAACAAAGTACGAACCGGGGAAGACGTGCAACAAGGCATGACAAGTTTGGAAGAAGGCGAAGGGAAGCTCTTGCTTACCTTATACAGGTTGAAGCGGATGAAAGAAGAGAATCCCCAAATTCGAGAGAAGTTTGCAGTCTTGGAAAAGAATGTTGAAGATGAGCTTATTCAACTTGGATGGACAAAGGAGCAAGGTGAAGTTGCAGATTCTACAAACAACGAAGAGGAAGTCGTGATAGTTGAAGATGTTGCAGACATGATCATGATGGAGGATGAACTTGAGATTTGTCAAGTTGGACCAGGATTGTGTAGTTTTCAAACATGTATGGATGGGGGTACTCTCATGGAGGAACCTCATGATGATGATGTAAGTACTATTGATACTTGTGTTTCATTTGAGCATTTGGTAGATGGACTGTATGCAGGGAAGGGCAAAGTTATTTTGCCGATGCTGGGGAGCATCTTACCATGGATGACTATGATGAGACCTTGTATGGAGAAGCAAGGGTTGTTGAGTGTTGCAGGACTTGTTGGGGTTGTTTGTGACCTTATGGTAGAAGGTACAAAGGCCCGTGATAAGGGTGGAACTTGATGATCATTGTGGAGGAATCGGTTATGCTTTAGCCACATGGCTAAGTGCCCGGCATGACTCATGGACAGATTGGAGGAGGGCACACACTTGAGTTACTTGGGTGGACTTCTCATGGCCGAGACCAAGAGTAAGTCTTGGTGGAACCTTTGTTGGAGGAGCTATGACAGAGAGACTCATGTGATGATGTGATGGTTGGGTGATCGAGTTCACTAGACCGAAGATTACAGACTTGGATGAGGATGACCGATTGTTGTAATGGGCCTATTTGGTTGGGCTACGTGGCAACTTAGTCATGGACATCAGGTTGGAGACATGGAGCATGGAAGCCTTATGCAGGGACATTGTGCATGAGCACTTGTAGAGGTGTCATTTATGGGCATCCAATGAAGAGTGCCAAAGCAGGGATGTTGTGTAGATGGATTTGCTAGTGTGACATGGGGATGTCTTACTTATGAGCCGATGGAGAGGTTGTGCACTCTTGTACAACAAGGCCATGGACTTGGATGGAGTTGTGAGCAGACTATGGGGCATTCTTACTACATGGAGAGTTGAGGCATCTTGCAGAGACCTTTGGGCCAAGAATTGTATGCTTGCTGAGATGTTGGTTGGGGATGGCTTACGGAGCTCATGATGACATGAGATTTTTGTGACTTTTGGGGACTTCATATATGGTGGACTTAGAGGATCTGATGCATTGAGGAGCTGAGGTCAGAGACTTTGATGTAGGAAGGGGTGCATACTTCCAAGTACATGCATGGGACATGGCTTGAAAGAGTGACTTGATGTGGAGGATCGATATGGGACACTTTCGAGTTATGGAGTTACGATGGTGATGGTGCCTTGGTGACAACACTTGGGCATGGGTTGAGCCGAGACTCAACTACTTTGGACAGCATGTTGCAGATGAGATGAGGGCTACTTCATGGACCTGAGCATGGATTACTTGTATGGGGATGGATTCTTTATCGAGTTGATGATGTGGTAGGGGTGTTCAGAGAAACAACTGATGGTGGCATGAGGATGTGCATTCTCATGGTTTGAGCATGACAATTGGATTGGCCATCCGACTAGTTCAGACATGGGGGTTAACAGTGTACAGAGATGTGTTGGCATTGTGTTGGAGTATCATGGCAGCAGTTCACATGGGATGACACATGATGAGGATGAAATGATGTTGCAGTGGGCATGTAGCTTGAGATGGAGGGACCAGCCTTCCACGATGGGGAGCAGCATGTGGAGATTGTGACAGTGTGGTCGATGGTCATGGATTGAGATGATTTCTGATGTATGACATACTAATGGGTGTATACCTTGGTATGGTGATCTTGGTGACAGATGGTAGCTGGGATGAGATATTGTTGAGGACAACACTGACTTCCAGTGGGGGAGGATGTCAGGACCTGCGGTTCGTGCGACGGGCAGGGCGACTCCACCATGCGAAGTGCATGCAAAACATGAAACGAAATGAACCTTGGGCGAGTTTATAAGGTGTTGGGCAAGTTGAGGGGGCGGTCCCATGAGTTTGGCGGGCCGACCATCCTCCGGGCGAGAAAACACATTATGAACGTGCCGACCGGGCGTTTGGTGTGGGTCGGTTGGGTGACACAACCTGCCACCCACCCTTATATATTGGAGGGCGTTTGGATGCAAACGACCATCGATCATTCGATCAACAAGTTCGAACATGGAGTTTTGAAGTGCATGGATGAGCCCGCATGACGGGCGGAACTCGGGTGAGAACTCGTTCAGAAAAATCATTCGGATGGTTGTTTGGAAAAATCGTTCAGACAGTCGTTCGGGAAAGTCATTCGGGAAAATCATTCAAACGGTCGTTCGGGAAACTCGTTTGGACAAACGTTCAAGAAAGTCGTTCCGGAAACTCGTTCGGACAGTCGTTCAGAAAAATCGTTTGCACAGTCGTTCAAAAAAGTCGTTCAGAAAATTCGTTCAGTAAAGTTGTTTAGGCAGGTCGTTCGGACAGTCGTTTGGAGGTCATTCAGGCAGGTCGTTCGGGAGGTTGTTCGGGCGACCTGGGCAAGGTCATGTGGCCACCCGAATGAGGTTGTTTGAGTGACCCGGGCAAGGTCATATTGCGACCCGGGTGAGGTCGTTCAAGCGAACCGGGTGAAGTCATGTGGCGACCCGGGTGAGGTCATGTGGCGACCCGGGTGAAGTCATGTGGCGACCCGGGTGAAGTCGTGCGGCGACTTGGGCGAAGTTGAATGGGTGAATTGTGGGCGTGCGGACAGGCGGCTGGGTGAGGGCGCGCTGTGCACGACGAAACGGTGAAGTGTTGATATTGTGAACGGAGGTGTGTCTCGGTTGGAGACGCCCGTGTGTGGCGACTTGGAGGCAAGCTCGAGTTGGGAAAACAACGCAATGGTGCAACGAGGTGAACGAAGGGTTGGTGAGTCGTGCGGCGACCGTGCGGAGGTGCCGACGAGCTGGGCAACTGCGTTTGCCGAAGTTGTATACTTGGCTAAGCGTAAATTTGGGGTTTCCCAAGATTTAACTTGTGCATTGTAAAAACGAAAGATTCTATAATATATTGTTGGGCAGACTCATATCGCAGGGAGTTTCCCCTCTCTTTATACTGTTGAATTTCTCTTATATAATGCTGTGGATAATGAATGTGTATGGGTGTTCACTGGTATAAAGGATAATGTAATAATACTTGGTTGAGAATCACAAACTAAGTAGGAGAAAGTGAATTTAGGCGTAGTCCATGTGCACGAGTATTGTTAAAAAGAAAGTGTTTGGTGGTGCCGCACCTCGCCGGCACGGTTGAAAGACCATCGTAGGGGAGCACATGAGCTATGCGCTCATCCTCCCCTCAATTCTACGCACAATTCCAAGTCTCCAAGAGAGGAGTGCGTATGATCAAGTGCGTTGGATGATCCTTTGAATGCTCAAGTCTCATGTGTATATACCCTTCGTGGATGTGGGTGGGCTTGCCCAACCGACCGCCCACACACCCCTTCAATGCAATGTTTGGGTGCTCATCAAGTCGGCCACACCCCATCACCGTAGGTCGGCCATCCCATCACCGCCAACGCTCTCACAAGGGTATAAACTCGCACTTCCCTTAGTCATTTTTCCACACGCTCGCACAACCTCGTCGCATGTGTTCCACAGCTCCTTCACACAACTTGTCCACGGTCGCACTTCCGCCCGTCATTCGGTCATGCACGACCGCTCGTCATGTGTGCGTGCCTGGGCGCCCGGCGCCCAACCGCACCGCACACCCGAGGTCGTTACATCCTCCTCCACCTAAAATCGTTGTCGTCCTCGACAACATACCATCTTGGTAACCATCCACCAAGATCATCCATGATTGAAAGAGTAACTTCGGCGTAAATCACATTTAGATAGACATTTGTCGACGTGTTTCGAACCAACCAATGTGGTTCATCGTTAGGACAAGTTGAAGAAACAGATCCAGCCTAGCATGTTAAATAGTCTGAGCAGAGACTCCAACAGCTAATTTTCACTAAAAGACCCATGTCAAATTAATTTAATATTATTATTATTATTATTATTATTATTATTATTATTTATTTTATTGGAAATAAGTTAATTAGGTAAAAATTATATTTTAAATTCATGGTTAGTTTTAAAATTTAATTATTATTTTATTTTAATTTATATATATATTATATATATTTATATATATATATATTCCTAATTAAATAAATAATATAGGTTGTTAAGATAAAAGTATTAAAATATTTTTAATGGTTAACATTATTATTTTTATTTTATTTTATATGGAATAAGTTAATTATATTATATTTAATAATATTATATTAAATATTATATCTATTATATATATATATATATATATATATATATATATATATATAAATTTAAAATCAAAATATCAGGCCTAGATCTTTCTTTTTATTAATTTAAAAAGCAATTTATTAATTTATTATTTAATAATCAAATACATATATATGTATGTAAAAAGTTAGGATCAAAATAAATAATATAATTATAATGGTTAGTTCAGAAGGTAATTCATTTATTTAATTAAATATTTAATATAAATTGGGAAGTTAAATTAAGTTAGAAAGTACTAATAATACTAATAATAATAGCAATAATAATACTAATACAAATACGAGGCGAGAAAAAATAAAAATTAGAATAGAGAAAAAATAACCAAATAAATAAATCATAATAATAATAATAATACAAATAAAGAAAGCACAACACCGAGGAGGGGGTAGAAAAACCCACTAAGAAGAGAACGCTGGAATCCAGCACCTACTAATTTTCCAGCCATCATCCCTATTGAGATTGTTCGGCCTCTTTTCAATCTCGATAGCTTCCCTAAATTTCCGATAACGGAACTGAGCAACTTTGGCCACAACCTTTGTCTCCTCAATACACACCTGATGCTTGGTCTTTTCTACATGCTCAGCTAAAGCTGACGACTTGGATCTCCCATGTCTTAGGTCAGTAGCATGTTCACAGATCCTTTGATGGATGGAGCGCCCAGTTTCCCCAATATAGGGGGTCCCACATGAACAAGGGATTAAGTAGACACCCTTCATGTCCTTAGGGTTAACGGGATCTTTCACCGATCTGAGGGAATTGCAAATGGTGTTGAGGGGCCTAAAGGTTGAGGGAATATCATATCTTTTAAGGATCCGAGCGATCTTGTCCATGGTTCCTTGGACATAGGGAAGATGGACACCTAGATGACGCTCTCTAGATTCTTTCTTAATTAACGCCATTTTTGAGGCTTTACGGAACGCCATCTGACCTAGGCACCTGCTATATCCATTCTCCACAAAGACATTGAGGAGATGGGATCTCTCCTTTCCAAAGCTTCCACAATCAGAGATCCTAAGGGCACGAGTAGTGAGGGTGTTAAGAACCCCCAACTTTTGAGCAGGGAAATGATGGGAATATGCATGAAGATACTGCTCAGTATGAGTCTTTCTTCGGAACACCGAGTGGGAGAGAAAGCCATCCTTATTCCGAGATATAAGAATATCCAGGAACGGGAGGCAGCCATCGACCTCTTTTTCCATGGTGAACTTAATTGCAGAGGACCGACTGTTGAGGTGATTAAAGAATGATCCAACTCCTCAGGGCCATGGGGCCAGATGAAATTAGTGTCATCCACACACCTTTTCCAAAGACTAGGAAGAATACAAGCTGAGGATAAAGCTGTGGCTTCGAAATCTTCCATAAAAATATTCGCCACAATAGGGGAAAGAGGGGAACCCATGGCAATACCACAAGTCTGTTCGAAGAATTCACCCTCGAAGCAGAAGAACGTGGAAGTGAGATAGATCTCCATGAGTTGTGCGGTATCGGGATCCGTTAGGCGACTTATCCTGACAATGAACCAAACTGGTTGGTTCGAAACGCGTCAACAAATGTCTGTCTACATGTGATTTACGCCAAAGTTACTCTTCAACCATTATGAATCACAGAAGCCTCAATTCAACTATCATCCATTATGTCAACTCCTCCACATACTACAAGCATCACTGCAACATATTTAGAACCACTGTCTCCAGCATGTCTCATCTCAGCAACCATCCATCACCAAGGTATGCACCCATCAGCATGCCATATATCGGGAGTCATCTCAATCAATGACCATCAACCTCCATGTCACAATCTCCACATGCTGCTCCATCGTGGAAGGCTGGCCCCTCCATCTCAAGCTACATGCCCACTGCAACATATCGTGTTGACCTCATCATGTGTCGTCCCCAGTGAACTGCTGCCAAGATACTCCAACACAATGCTAACATATCTCTGTACACTTTCGGACCCCATGTCTGAACCAGTCGGGTGATCAGTCCAACTATCACACTCAAATCATGAGAGTGAACACCCTCATGCCACCATCAGTCGTTTCTCAAAACATCCCTGTCACATCCTGAACTCGATAAAGAATCCATCCATATAAGTAAACCATGCTCAGGTCTATGAAGTAGTCCTCATCTCATCTGCAACATTTCCATGTTGTTTGGTGCCAATATGCTGCATGAAATCAGCCACATCTATCCCAACATCATCCATATGTGTGCCTCCTCCATATGAAGAGACCATCTCATCAAACTCCAACTCTCGGTGTGCCACATCCATGTCCGTGAAGCTACCTCCATCACATCTGCAATGTGTCATCCCTCAAGTCTGCCATAGAAACAAGTATACACCTGCTTCATCTATCCATGTGCTACCCATGATCAAAGATCAATCAGCTCCCATGTCAAAGTAGTTGAGTCTCGGCTCAACCCATGCCCAATTGTTGCCACCAAGGCATCATCATTATCATAACTCCATCACTCCAAAGTGTCTCATATCGATCCTCTACATCAAGTCACTCTTTCAGGCCATGTCCCATGTATGTACTTTGAAAGTATGCACCCCATCCTGCATCAAAGTCTCTGACCTCAGCTCCTCAATGCATCAGATCCTCCAAGTCCACCATATATGAAGTCCCCAAAAGTCACAACAATCTCATGTCATCATGAGCTCCATGAGTCATCCCCAACCAACATCTCAGCAAGCATACAAGTCTTGGCCCGAAGGTCTCTGGAAGATGCCTCAGCTCTCCATCTGGTAAGAATGCTCCATAGTCTGCTTACAACTCCATCCAAGTCCATGGCCTTGTTGTACAAGAGTGCACAACCTCTCCATTGGCCCATAAGTAAAACATCTCCATGTCACACTAGCAAATCCATCTTCACAACATCCCTGCCTTGGAACTCCTCATTGGATGCCCATAAGTGACATCTCTACAAGTGCTCATGCACAATGTCCCTACATAAGACTGCCATGCTCCATGTCTCCAACCTGATGTCCATGACTAAGTTGCCATGTAGCCCAACCAAGAAGACCCATCACAACAATTGATCATCCCCATCCAAGTCTGCGATCTTCGGTCTAGTGAACTTGGTCACTCAACCATATCATCATCACATGAGTCTCTCCATCATAGCTCCTCCACCAAAGGTACCACCAAGACTTGCTCATGGTCTCGGCCATGAGAAGTCCACCCAAGCAACTCAAGTGTGTGCCCTCCAATCTATCCATGAGTCATGCCGAGCACTTAGCCATGTGGCTAAAGCATTAACCAATCCTCCAAAGCGATCATCAAGTTGCACCCTTGTCACGGGCCTTTGTACCTTCTACCATAACATCACAAACAACCCCAACAAGTCCTGCAACAATCAAAAATCCTTGCTTCCCCATACAAGGTCTCATCATAGACATCCATGGTAAGATGCTCCCTAGCATCGGCAAAATGGCTTTGCCCTTCCCTGCATATGGTCCATCTACCAAATGCCCAAATGAAACACAATTATCAATACTTACTTCATCATCATCATCATGATCATGAGGTTCCTCCATGAGATTACCCTCATCCATACATGTCTGCAAACTGCACGATCCTGGTCCAACTTGATCAACTTCAAGCTCATCCTCCATCATGGTCATGTTTGCAACAACTTCAACTACCATGGCTTCCTCTTCCTTGTCAGCACAATCTGCAACTTCATCTTGCTCCATTGCCTATCCAAGTTGAAGAAGCTCAACTTCAACATTCTTTTCCAAGACTACAAGCTTCTCTCGAATACGAGGGTTCTCCTCTTTCATCTGCTTCACCCTGTATAAGGTAAGCAAGAGCTTACCTTCGCATTCTTCCAAACCTGCCATGCCTTGTACTTCGTCTTCCCCGGTTCGTACTTCGTTTGGTTCACAGACACCCAAACCGTTTATACCTACCCACACGCAGTCCCACTTGCCCACCTAACAAGTGCACAAATCGTATGAACAGCACGTAGTACCGCCTGCCCAACAATACGACATCTGGTTCCAACCTTTACCAGCTTCACCAAGCACCCTGCAACCATGAACCAACCCTTGTTCCACTTGTAAGTGAAACTAGCTTACTTCACTTGCAAGTACCTACTTCCACTATCACTTCGTCATGAGCAACCTACTCAAACCGAAGCTCTGATACCAACTGTCACGACGCCACGGCGGCGGTGGTCTTTCAACCATACCAGTGAGGTGCGGCACCACCGAACACTTTCTTTTTAACAATACTCGTGCACATGGACTACACCTAAATTCACTTTCTCCTACTTAGTTTGTGATTCTCAACCAAGTATTATTACATTATCCTTTATACCAATGAACACCCATACACATTCATTATCAACAGCATGATATAAGAGAAATGCAACAGTATAAAGGGAGGGGCAACTCCTTGCAATACGAGTCTTCCCAACAAAATATGATACAATCTTTCGTTTTTACAATGCACAAGTTAAATCTTGGGAAACCCAAAATTTACACTTAGCCAAATATACAACTTCGGCAAACTCGGTTTCCCAACTCGTCGACACCTCCGCATGGTCGCTGCACGACTCACCAACCC
>APFE031665492.1:1920-52457 GCA_000404065.3 Pinus taeda
TATATAGGAGTCTAAGGAGTCACAATATAACCCAACCGACCTAATAATAATATAAAGCCACAAAAATAACAATAGAGGGATTCTATGGGGCACAATAATAACAATATGGGGGCAATAGGGGCACAACAATATTAATAAGGGGTACAACTACCATAGTAATGGGGTAATCACTAGTATTATAGGGACCCAACACCCACCTTCTTATTTATATATCCATTGCATTTGATAATCCATCTCTCAAGCAAATCCACACAAATTCTAGCTATAGATGTTACTTCCTTGCAACTTGTCTTCTCATTTATATGCAAGAATGTTCCCATTATAATGTATATGGCCCTTAGATTCCTCTCTTACCATGATTCCATGCGTAAATAAGGGAGCATTATTGATGCAAGGAAAATTTGTGTCCTCTCCTTTAATGGGTGGAAATAAGGATACCATTGTATTAAGGACAAAATAACATTATCCTAGTAGCATTTAACCCTTGTTATTACTTCTCTATCCCATGTGTTCGCAAAGATAAAAGTGATCCATCCATATACCAAAACATGGAAGATACAAGAATGCCCCAACCAATTTTACATTGTTTTTAAGACAAAATAACATTATCTTTGTAACACTTGCCTCTTGTTATTACCTCCCTATCTCTTCCATTCTCAAAGATGAAAGTGATCCATCCCTTTACTAAAGTACTAAAGATATGAGAATGCCCTAACTAATGTCTCCCAATCTTGTTCGCCCACTTTGCCAACTTTTTTTTAGATGGTTACACCATGAGATTTCTAATAAGGGTTGTTTCACGGTACAGTTTGATATGATCAAGAGCCACATCTCACCTTATAAAAGCTTTAGTATTTATTTAAGAAATTTGACACAAGAACTTTTCTTCTTCCTTCTATTGACTCCACCTTCCTCCCTCTAAATCCTTCTCGATTCACTTCAAGGTCAACTTTGTTCTTAAGACCCCATCCCACAAATTCTTTTAGAGAGATTTTGAAAAGTAAAATATTAAGGATGTTCTTACTCGATAGACTAAGTGGATCACAATCACACGCCGATAGGGTCTCCTTCGATGTGGTCAAATTATGATCCCCTAAGTCCTGTGAAATTATGGTTAAATTATGGTCAATTATGGTCAAGTGTCCTTTGATTTCCTTTTCCAAGGTTGCGACTTAGACCTTCTCTAAGCGATGCATGCCTAATCAAGGTGAAAATGTTGGAAATAATACTGAGAGGGGGGGGGGGGGGGGGGGGGGGGTGTGCGGGGTGGGTGAATCAGTATTATCAAATCAATATTACTTTTTCATTTCCATATTAAGATTCATATACACTACTTCAGTTAAGGAAAACCGCGTGTATACGCAACTGTGTGTAATGCAACAAGCGTATATCCAGTAAACTTATGATTCAGTTAGTTGATCCTTAATGAGTGCATCAGAACATTATTAACCATATGAACAATAAATAGGAGCAATAAAACATAATAGATCATCACACATAATCAACACACATGAACACCATGATGTAAGGTGGAAACCCAATGTGGGTGAAAACCACCTGTTGCAATTCGTCTCTATCTTCCTTTAATAAGAAACTTCTTTTTACAATATTTCTGTACTAGTGTAGTCTTATACCAGTACACAGGCTTCTACCTGCAGAAGGCTACAACCTTCTCTCATTCCCCAGACTCTCCTGGAAGGGAGCTACAACCCCCTTAGCTATTGTACTAGCTGAGGTACTAGTACGTAGGTGCTGACCTACAGAAGGATACAACCTTCTCTTTTCTTCCAGGGACCATGTTTCATAAATTTTCAGACTAGATCCATGAATAACATCCATCAAACATCAAGTATATCTGCATCAACCAATCTCCTTTGTACAAACCAATACTAAATCAACCAATAACTTCTCAGAATGCTGTAACCAGAAAACAGTAACAGTAACCAGACACCAATTCTAAACCCAGAACACTATAGTAATAAACAGAGGCAGCTAAAACGTACGCTACTTCAAAATGTAGAAACCTGCGTGCATACGCTTCTGTCTTAAGGTCAACTAGCGTATACGCTATTTTGACTTACTGAACCAGCGTGTATACGCGCTTCTACTATGCCGAACCTGCGTACAGATCTATAAAAGATAATTTGCCCTTTTCACTTGTTTAGACATAAATTATACCCAGATTATCAAATTTATAGATCTAATCATGTGCCAAATATAACACATCAAAAACCACACAATGATACTACTATTCAAGCCTTAAGACTTTGATCCATCAATAGAACTTATCCATCTTTTAGCGCTCAGGTTCCTCCTTGGTTCATATCAAACAATGCACCATAACCCAATTCTAGATCTTGCTCTTCATAAGATATTCAATACTTCCGTGAATGCCTTTGCCTAAAGATCTCCTTCCCCTTTTATAGTCTTATGCCTTACTCAATACCATGGTCCAAAACCATTTAGAACCAATACTAGGGACCCAATACCTGGGTTCAACACTTTGGATGCAATACCAAGGTCCAAAACCATAGGTTCAAATACAACGGACTAAATACCATGGACCAAACATAAGTTTTCCCACATGTACGCGCTTTTCTTTGCATGAAAGTGCATGCATACATATACGCGCCTTTTGATCGGTAATCCCGTGTGTATACACGACTTTGTTAAGAGGAACCTACGTATACCTCATTTTCTTTCATTCTGAGAGCCTGAACTGTGATCTGCCATTTAAGTGAGTTGCCATCAAGGACAACACCTATGTCATAGAGCCAAACCTGTGTCATAATGCCAACAGAAAGAAACTTAGATCCCTTTCCCTCATGGCTAAAATCATAGACCCTCTCCCTTCCGTTAGTGTCAATCAGTTTTTCCTTCCACCAGTGATCAAATGTTCTCTTTCAGAATGTCCATTAGGGTTTAAGGTCAAGTTTTTGTCATTTCACTAGGTCTTCCATGCAAAAACTTTGGTCACTGGTTAGTGTGTCTAGGATTATTTCCACTTCTTCAAAATTTCCATGTCCAGTCACTACCATCACTTAGTTGGATGTGTTATCATTGAATATTTCATCGTCATCACTTCAGTCATGTCATCGTGGTCTTCATTTCGCTCAGTATCTCCATTAGGTCGCATTTCCCAATCACCAAACTCTCGTTCCTTGCATAAAAATCCGGCAAAGGAGGCGTGGTAATAAGAAAGTTTCTTTAATAAAGCTGATATCAAGTGTAATTTTATGTTTTCATATGTAATAACTTCTTCAAGCTTCTAAGCTTCAAAGGGTGAAATCGAGGGGTTTTTTTGTGTTCCTAGTGAAATGCGACCCTTCTGAAGAAATTGTGACCCTTCTGTGCACAAATGTGACCCTTCTGAAGTGAATTGTGACCTTTTGAGTGGAGTGCAACCCATTTGTCCAGGAGCGTGACCCATCTGTCCAGAAGTGCAACTCTGTCAGGAAGTGTGACCTTCCTAAGCCAGATCGACCCACAGGGATTTTCTTCTTGTTTTTAAAGAGATTTTAAACTTCTTTAGACCTCCGAAGATCATTCAAAGACTCTTAAAACTCCTTCAAACAGTAAGTGGGCATTTTCATCATCCTTTCAAAGATTTTTCTCAGTGCAAATTGATTGTTTCTCAGGGTTTCTCTCCAGCAAATTCTTGGTGAAATAACCTAGCTTCTACTAATCACCACTGTCATCTATCACCCAAAAAACCCTAAAATTAAAGTCTCTTATCATTCCATCACTCATTTTCCATTGAATTCATCAAACCCTACCCTCCCACTACATTTTCACCTTGAGAAAAACCTGCACTTCAGTTTTACCAGCATCATTTGGCTAGTATTTTACCATTCAACAAATCTAATGGAGAGTGAACAAGAGAGTGAAAAGAAAGTACACAAGGGAGGACATCATTCAAGGTTTGAGCCATCCAACCTGAGAGAAATCAATGTTTCCCCATTTGCTCAAAAATGTTTCAGAAATGTTGGTTGTATGAGGTTTTGTGAGCAGGTTGTAGAGTATGGTTCCCATGTCCCTTTGACGAGCATCTTTGCCCAAAATTTCAACATAGATAAAGTTGTCATAATAGGTATTGAGTTCAGTGTCTCAGCAGGTATTATTTCTTCAACCACAGGTATTCCAAATCATGGTGACACCTCGTTCAAAGGCATGGAATTGTCTGTTGATGATTATAATATGGTCTTAAAACCTAATGTCAAAGAGACTTGTGAACATGTTTTTCCTTTTAGACATATGCTTAACAAGTATGCCCCTCTAATGAAGCTTATTATGAAATATTTTACATGTGAAGGCAGATTCTCTAGATTATACAGGTATCATGTTAGGTTATTTATGCATTTCACCTCTACAAGAACACTTAATTTGTGCAATTTTTTGTCTAAGAGTGTGGTGAAGATGACTGAAAAAATTCACACCGGGGGACAACCCGATATCACAAATTTGTTTCACCATAGCCTGATCAAGATTGTGGTTATGCATCATCTCTCAGTCAAGCAAATCACTTGGGATACCTTTTTGGATAAATTAAAGATTGCTCTTGTTATTAGTGCCACTGTTTCTCCTAGCAAAATAACATCATTAGGGCCTAGGTTCACAAGGTCTATGAAGCATGGTTCAACAAGAAAGCAGACAAAGGTTTTAGAGGTACTTAGACCTAAGGTAACCAAGACATGTTAAAGAGGGAACAAGATTGTGTTTTCTCCACAAATTGTGGGAGGGGCCAAGCCTTCTACATCAACACAACATGGATTACATTTGCAGGGTGAGGAGGCTATCCATCATGACATACAGATAGTGGACTTGGAGTCCCAAGATGATCAGAAAAATCTAAAACTAGTTGTCAGAGAGAAGGATTCTCAGATCAGGGAGCTTTTTGACAATGTGGCAAGAGCCAAATTTGTCATTTCCTTCCTTGAACAAGAAAATGAGTAGCTGAAGGCAAAGCAACTGCTTCTGGAAAAGGATTTGTTTAAGACTAGTATGCAAGAGTCCAAAGGCAAAGCAGTGTTGCAACATGATGAGCAAGAAGAACAAGAGAGGTAGGTTGGGAGAAAGAGACCTGGGACAAAGGGTCTCAAAGGAAAATTACACAAGGAAAAATACCAGAACTTACTAAATGAGGATTTGAGTCTTGAAGACAGAATAACTATGGAGATCAGTGAAGACAGGGAATATTGGCTCAGCAAAGTAAATGACCATCTAGAGAAGCTTCTTGACCGAGCTAACAGGGACAATAAGGTGTTAAGGCTCATGGCCCATTGCTACCAAACAAGGAACCAAATTGCACAAATCAGAATCAAGAGACTGAAAGCAAAACTGAAAGAGGTCCAGGATAAGCAAAGGGAATCAAGAAAAAGGGGTAAGAGAGTGAAATTGGTGGCTAAAACATCCAAGAATGTTTAGCCTATCTTCCATAACATCCAAGGAACAAATTTTGAAAGTTTTGGAGAAATTTATAAAAAACAAATTTGGAATTTTGCAGGAAAAGGCACATAGAAGCCCCATGCTGAGGCGCGACCCTTTTTCCCTTGACACCCAAATGAGGTTTTTTCTACATGGATGGATGCATTATGATGAGTACATGCCAGATCTAATCCTAATTTTGCATGAAGGATTCCCATTTTGATCAGAAACTAAAAAACCTCACCTTCTTCACCTCTCTGCCACTAAATCTAGACTGGCACAACGCTTCTAAGTCAGGTTGGGAGAATGAGTTTTTGGAGGCCTTCCCATGGTTCATTTTCCAAACTTCAATATGATCTGGAAACTAGACTGAAAAATCTAGTTTACCATTATTTCAAATTTCCATTTTGACTTGGGGAGGATACCTAAAAATGGCTCCAAATAGGTGCGACCCTTCTGCAAAATTTCATGTTTTGGTACATGCTGGTGTGACCCTTTTGCTTATTGGCCCAACCCTTTTGGTTCTAGTGCGACCCATCTAGTCTGGTAACCTCTTGAGTACCAAATGATGGCTAATTTGAGATTTTATGATCTATTAATGTTTCTTTGGGTTTATTAGTTGGTTTTTGCCTCACTATATGAGGAAAATTGTAATTAATGATGAGACATGCTCTCTTAAACTTTAGCCTAAATTGTGGAAACTATCTCAACTATCTTGGTTTTCAGTGAGGACTCATCAAAGCCAGTTATGATGAGATTGAATAGAATTTTCGACTTGATGAGATGTCATATGTTGTATTTTCCTATATAAGATGGAAGCGAATCATTTTCCAGGGGTTGGACATTTGTGGAGAGAACCAATGTAGCCTATATTTCAGATTTTGGAAATCAAAGATAGAGTTTGCAACTATTGTAGTGGGATTCCTGTGGTATGTGTTCTAGCAGTGTTTTTTTCTTCTGTGATCATATGTTTCAATGTATTGTATCTTTCATTTCCATTTCCATTTCCATGTTTCATGTGTTTGTTTCCTAAGATAATAAACATAATTCATTCATGTAATGCTCTATTTTGGAGAAGCTTTCACATTATTGTTCAGTTATCTTATGATATAAACAAATTCATGATACCCATGCTCGTTTAAAAACCCTACCTATCTCCCATATACACATCGACAAACCCTAAAGTGCTAAAGTGTGTGCCTACCTTGCCCCATTACATCTTTGCAAATTTGATTCTCAAAGCCTAGACCTAGCTCCATTTGACCTGCTACCTGGTTTTTCTCCCTTATCCAGCATAAAAAACCCTAAATCTTTCAAAACCCACCTGAGCTTAGATATCTAGCCTAAAATCCTTTATCATCTCAATCATCTATTGGTTGTGATTCCATAGAGAGAGCCCTATTTGGTTTGGTAGGGCTAGCTACCAAACTGAAAGCTTGGTTTGTGGTTACCTCCATCAATTCCTCTCAGCATAGGACATTGTGGGGGATAACACCTTCACCAATGGTTTGATATTTCACTATTCCCACATTGCTTATGTAATTGGTTCCAACATGAAATCTATCCCTACCATGACCTGGCTCAAGGACAAAAGTCATGGTGTGACCCTTTCTCCTCCGTCAAGGGAGAAAACACTTACCCTCCAGCCTTAATTTCCCTCTTCGTGACTTAGGTTCATAACCTCTTATTAACTTATGTTCAATAGACCTAGGTCTTTTGTCACTAGTTTTACTAAAGTAAACAAGAGTTTTGAAATGCTCCTCTTCTACTATCTTTCTCTCAAAATCCAAATCTGGTTACCTCCTCACATGAAATAAATATATAATATCGATATAATACTTTAAAAAAATCAATTATCTTCTTCTCTATTATATATATATATATTTATAATTATATAATTAAAAAATATTTGAAATTTATTATTATATGTTTTGCTCGGTTTTATAAATCCATAAAAATAAATGTGTTGTTTTCTTTAAATTTTCCCTTAATAACATATTTTTCTCCTTAAAAAAATTATATTTCAAAACATCATTATATAAATGTCTCTATACATCTTATGGAATACAATCATTTGTTAAAATTTTCATAAAAACATTTTAAAAGCCTAAAGTGAGTTGTGCAACTTTTGACCTCCAAACTATACAAATTCAAAGTTATTTTGACAAATTTGCGAAGGAATAAAGTGCATATATGTATACTCCTTTTTATAACACTGTAAAGCATTACCGAGTGGAAAGTTCAATTTTATTACATCACACAGCATTACCAAGTCCAAATACAATTATCTTTTACTAATGGGTACTTTATAATAAATTAAGATAATTTTAATTGCAACCAGCTTGCATTAACGTTAGTACTTTTACGTGTAATTTAAATAAAAATTATATGAGTAAAAATAATTATATTATATATAGAATTATATTGATTGGATAATTTGGCTAATAGATTCAATTTTAGGTAGGTAGTTTGGTGGGATGGTATTGTTTTTTAAAAGTATTTTTTACATTATCTGTAAGATATTCTTTGATGTGAAGTTAACATTTCATTTATTATTCGTAATGGTGATATATGTACATTTATGAAGGATGTAGTCTCACCAATTTTATATATATAATAATAATTAATGGGTATTTCAAAAAATTAAATGGCAATATTTTTTTTTTTTAAATTTTTTTTATTATTATTTTTCATTATTGTACTATTTTTTAGAAATAAATTTTAAAATAAATAGATAAAATCGAAGGCTAATTTATTTTGTAAGCTTGGCAAAACTACATCTTCATCATGTCCAATATATCACCCCGATTAGGGCAGAGAATTAAACAAATGACTTCACATCAAGGAGTGCCTTAATAGAGCACTCAATCGCCATCTATCCAAGACCCCATAGACAAAATAAAAGACTATTTTTACTTAAGACTGTCGCAAATATTTTTTTTCCAAAAGAAAAATTCATAATTTTATTCAACCTAAAACCAAGGAACAAAATTGCATTCTACAGATGCTAGTGAGGATTCGATCATGTCAACCTGACGACTGATACACAAAATAAAAGAAAAAAATCTATATAAAAAATGCATCATTTTTGTCACGGCTATGTGTGATCAAAGTCACTTAGCCTCTCCTTTTTCCTTTTCTTTTCTCCACTTTTTTCCAAACTCCTTGTTTAAGAGTGGTTGTTACTACTGCGAGGATCACAATCACCCGCCAATAGAGTCTCATTCGATATGGTCAAATTATGATCCCCTAAGTCTTATGAAAATATGGTTAAGTTGTGGTCCATTCTGGTAAAATGTCCTTTGATTTCCTTTTCCAAGGTTGACACTTAGACCTTCTCTCGGCGATGTATGCGTAGTCAAGGTGAAAAGTCTTAGATCCCTTTCCCTCGTGGCTAAAATCATAAACCCTCTACCTTCACCAATGGTTTGATATTTCATTATTCCCCTATTGCTTATGTGATTGGTTCCAACATGAAATCTATCCCTACCGTGACTTGGCTCAAGGACAAAAATCATGGTGTGACCCTTTCTCCTTCGTCAAGGGAGAAAACACTTATCCTCCAGCCTTAATTTCTCTCTTCATAACTTAGATTCATAACCTCTTATTGACTTATGTTCAATAAACCTAGGTCAAACGAGAGCTTTGAAATGCTTCTCTTCTACTACTGTTTCTCAAAATCAAAATCACATTACCATCCCACATGAAAAGAACATAAAATATAGTATCCATATAATACTTAAAAAAAAAAAAATAACTATCTTCTTTTCACATATATGTAATGCATTATATATATATATATATATATTTAATAAAAATATTTGAATTTTATATGAATAATGGTTGCTCACTTTTATAAATAATAAGAATAATTTGTTATTTTCTTAAAATTTTCATTTAATAACATATTTTTCTCCTAAATAATTAATTAAAAATATTATATTTCAAAACATGATAATATGAATGTCTCTATTACATCTTATGGAATGACATCATTTATTAAATTTTGCATAAAACATTTATAAAGCCTAAATGAGTTGTGCAACTTTGACCTCCAAACTATACCACTTCAAAGTTATTTTGACAAATTTGCTAAGGAATAAAGTGCATATATGCATACTCCTTTTTATAACACTATAAAGCATTATCGAGTGGAAAGTTGATTTTAATTACATCACACAGCATTACCAAGTCTAAATACAATTATCTTTTACGTAATGGGTACTTTATAATAAAGTAAGATCATTTTAATTGCAACCAGCTTGCATTAACGTTATTACTTTTACGTGTAATTCGAATAAAAATTACATGAGTAAAAATAATTATATTAATATATGAAATTATATTGATATGATAATGTAAGTAACAAATTTAATTTTAGATTTAACAAGTTTTGGATGGATGGTGATCACGATGTAAAGTCAGTGATGCAATTTCTTATCTTGTTTAGGGTGATATATGGAACATAATGAAGATGTAGTCCCATCAAACTTATATATATATATATATATTAATGGGTATTTCAAAAAATTTAATGGCAATATTTTTTTTTAATTGTTTTAATTTATTTTTCATTATTGTACTATTTTTTAGAAACAAATTAAAAAACAAAAATAAAATAAAAAATCGACAATTGATTTTTTTTTTTTTTGTAAGCTTGAAAAAATTACATCTTCATCATGTCTAATATATCACCTCAATCAAGGCAAGGAATTGAACAAATGACTTTACATTAAGGAGTGCCTTAATAGAGCACTCAATCGCCATCTATCCAAGACCCCATGGACAAAATCAAAGTCTATGTTTAATTAAGACTGTCACAATTTTTTTTTTTTTTGTTTTCAAAAGAAAAAATAGTAATTTTATTCAACTTGAAACCAGGGAACAAAAAGTGGCAAAGGTAAAAATCCAGCTAAAAGAATGCCTGGAGGATCTTAAAGATGATTCGAATCTTAGTCAACTCGACATTATTTGGGGGACTTCCTTAAATCTTCAATTCCGTCAAGCCAACAGAATTACTACCCCTTTTGAGGAATGGCAAGTAAGGGGGATAAATAAGGAAGAGTTTCGAGACTGGATCGCCAATCATAAGTTTCACTCTCTCTTTTTCGATGGGGCAGCAAAACGAAATCCTGGCAAGGCTGGGGCAGGAGGAACGATTAATAACACGAAAGGCATTTTGATCCATAGCTTTGCCTGGGGGCTGGGGTTCAATTCCAGTATTCAAGCGGAAGCATTGGCCCTCTATCAAGGCCTCAAGCTGCTATTGAGTCTGGAAATCAAGGAGGCAATCATACTAGGGGATTCTCAAGTGATCATAAAGCTCATGGTGACCAATTCTGCCCCCTGTGACTTAAGATTAGCAAGGTTGATTCATAGAATTAGAAGATTGGGCAAGCTGTTCCAAAACTTGAAATACTTTCATGTTTTAAGAGATAATAATAAAGAAGCAGATCGTGAAGCAAATAAGGTCGTCCCTCTCTCTGCCATAGCACTGATAAGGGATGGGGAAGAAACATGGGATCCAATACCATAATTATTTCAACAGCTATGTTTTATAGCCTGATTCTAAATCAATTTGTTTGCATTTTCAAGTTTGGGCAAATTACAGAAATCAACTCCATTGTAGAATCTAAAAAGAGCTGGAAGAGGAATACAAACCCTTCAGTACTTCAGGAGGTCGGTTCTATTTGGACCTAGATAACTCCCATTGTAACCAGAATTCTGGCAATTAGGCCAACCAGCTAATATAATCCATAGCCGTTCTTGTGAAAAAAAAAAAACCAGGGAACAAAATTGCATTCTACAGATGCTAGTGAGCATTCGATCATGTCAACCTGACAACTCATGCACAAAATAAAATGAAAAAATCTATATAAAAACTACAAAACTTTTTCGAGGACTATGTGTGATCAAAGTCACTTAGCTTCCCCTTTTTCCTTTCTTTTTCTCCACTTTTTGCCAAACTCCTTGTTTCGGAGTGGTTGTTACTATTGCCAGTTGATTTCCTTCTGCCTTCAAAGGCACTTCTTTGTTTGAGTTCGAGCTCTCAGAGACATGGGGTCTCTTTATGCCCCCCGATTCCTTTTTAGTGGGTGTTACCACTTTCTACTACTCTGTTGCTATGATATTTGTTGATTCAATACCTTTCTGGCTATGATTCATTATTCCTGACTAATCTCTAACTCCTCCATTTACTTGACTACTAGGTTGTGGTTGTGCATCTATATTCGGAGTAACTTTCATAGCCTCTTCTTCTTCGTCTTCATACATGTAAGGAAACTACCATCCCCTTGGTTTTGGGGCCTACCTCTTTTTCTTTTATGGAGTCTTCTTTGCTTGTGGGCAAGGGTTTTGAAGCTAACCTGTTTGAAAACAAGTGTTGTATCAAAATGTCGTATTTTCATAATCGAAAACTTGCATCAAGTGAAGGTTTTCATGTTTTAAAAGAGTAAGATCAAGGAAACCTTTGCTAAGGTCTATCTTTACACATATTCTAGCAAATGTAAAGATACTTTTTGTTGTTTTGTCCATGTCCATTTTTTTGAATTTACCTAGGGTATTTCTGATATCCTCCTAGCCTTGATGATCCCAAAAGGGAAGAGGGAGGTTTGGTAACCTCATCCAGACCAACATTGTTGTTACCACCATGGTGTGAGCATCAAATTATAGGAACCATGGGGTAATGAAAAGCCCGACTCTACCCCAAAACCATGGCCCATTGTTTAGAACTTTTTCCATAACATGTTGTGTGTCAAATTGTACTATGAAGAAGCCTCTAGAGCATAAGTAGAGATCACAGTTTTGTGTCCAAGAAGAATACACCCATTCATGTAGGTCTTCAGGTCTTGGTCAGAAACCATTAAACCTAGAGATTAATTCCTTTGATTTTAGATCAACAAAATAAGATTTTACCTATGGGGTCTTCACATCCATGGCTAGAACATTGTCCATTTTCTCAACAATATAAGGTCCTGACAGATTTTGGACTAGATTAGCTAGAGTGTCTGTCTTCCTTTTCATGACATTCTTGAATGAAAAGGCTCTGTTGGGGTTTCTAGAAGTTGTATTAGGGTTTCTAAAAGCTATAGCTCCACCTCGCAACCTTAGATTTAATAATATAGTAGAATCCTTTTCCACGCCATTATCTTTCATAGTTGTAACGCATCTTGAAGCACTTTTCCTTCATATAACAAAATTTGGATTTTTGTTGGTATTCCCATGTCATTTTGAATACTTTGTTACAAATGTTTCACTAGATCCAACCCACGTATCCATTAGGTAAAAGACTTCCCATTTAAATTTTTGATAAATATATGATATTGTTCTTTTTCTCTCTGGCTTTTGTCCAAATCTAGAGAGGAAAGATAAAGTGGAGACCCATAAAAAGGTAGATATAAAAATAAAAATGGAGATTTTAGAAATTTAAGAGGTTGGATCTACAAAATGTTGCAATAGAATAAGCAAGGATTCCAATACATGGTTTCAACGTCCATTCACTAAAGTCCGCAACCCCTAGATCTAAGTGAGGAAGTATATTAGGATGCATCCATTATTTGATTGCTCATTGCACCATATCAACTAATGCATCAAAATCTCAGGCAAAACAATGGAGATACCCATCCACGAGTTGGGATAATATCCTCGAACTATTCACCACCAGATCCACATCCTGGGAAAACATCTTCATACTGTCCACCTCCATGTCCGAGCAGGAACTGAAAATTGACCTCAACCAGGATAGAGTGTCCCTCTCCCACTTGGCTTTGTGAGCCAGATCTCCACCGTTTTTGTGTTCTTGAGGTTGCTTCTTTGGTATTTGACCTGTAGATCCATTTGTATATTGACCCTTGTTTCGATATATTTTCTCAAAGCCACTTAAGCGTGTTTCCTCTTTAATTGTACACACAGTCCAACAAAGCCGCACCCAGTTCTCCATAGTCACAGACCATGTAGGAATCCTATCTTTGTTGTGAGGGTAAGCAAGCCCTAGCATTGACCTGCCTTCATCACCCGCATCACACTTCTTATAAGCAACAATATTGGTTAGAAAATCATAGGAATAAACCCTAGCCCTCTCCATCACGATCCACTTTCTTTGACTGCCACAAAATGTTTATTTATAATACTATCATATATATTTTTGAAGTAGGGAATATGAAAGGAGAAAAAAATTGAAATAGGAAGGATATTCTTTTAGCTTTTATGAAATGTTATCGTAACATTTTTTAGATGTATCTTTGAAAAAAAAAAAACATTTTTTTAGATGTAATTTTTTTATTTGTTATGAATAAGAAATTATTTTCCTTTTTTAAGAATCTCTCTCTATCTATATGCACACACACATGAAATTATTGTGATTTGTATGTATATAAAACTAGTTGCAAGCCCAGGTCCTTTACATATTCAATGAATTCTTCTAATTATAGATTTTGTCTAGACCAAAAATCATGTTTGCTTCTACTAAACTTCCTGTTCACTCGATTCCTAGACTGATTACAATTGAAAATCTTCAAGAAAACTCCTAGAACTAGTACATAGTTGTTGTACATATATCAAAAGAGAAAGTAATTGATTAGCCTACATATGTCGTCCCTTCTTTAGCATTTTCTTCAACAACTATCTCATCCTCATGCTTTTGTTGATTAGTAACAATAAGCTAAGGAGATCCCTCTTCTTCTTGGTGCTCCAGACCTTCCTTCATCTCCTCTATTCTAGATTGGACTTAAACTTCAAGTTTTTCTAGATGGAGATCCATCGTGTCCACCTTTACCTGCAAACTTTCTAATTTGACTTGGAGAAGACCCATTCTTTAATTATCTAGAAGTATTTGAGCCTGGTTTCCATAAGCCAACATTTTCCACTTGGTTGTTTAACATAGATAATATATGCTCCATGTTGGTCGTTATGTAATCAAGCTGACTTGTTATTTTAACATTCTCCTGTGCAACTGTGTTTTGCGTCGCCCCTTCCATCTTCATTGTTGCCTGTCGATCGAAGGGGTGATTAATATAGACACAAACCACAACCCTAAGGAGAGAGACTTGACATGTCTTATGAAATGAGCTGTTTGCATTTGCCACTCCCTGCATATCCTGCTTCCGCTTGCGATCATTTATAAACTAGATACCCACTTTAATGACCCTTTCCATCAATCCCCATTTCACGTTTTTTCTTTTGAAGATCAAGATCGTCCCCATTACTATGCTAGAGATCAAGTGTGCCATGATCAATTTGTAAATGAAGATTTATGTCCACATATCCCTCACGCAGTTACTAAGGATGGCTCTTGACCACCATTTATCCCCTTCCTCAAATTAATACTCCTTCCTTAGCCAAGTGTGAATTGAATTCCCGGTACCTTCATTTAAGTGAAGTCGTCGTTCTACCTCCGCATATTTTGAAAGGTTCACTAGCCAGGGGCAATCTCTGGCATGAATATCAGGGGGGAGGGGAGCTCTCGAGATCCCTTTAATCCTTTATGCATCTTATGACACTCATTTCACCATATGATCGAGTTATAATTACAATGATCATGACAATGGTTTAAATGTATGACTTCCAATATTGTGGACTAACATTTCTTGATTTAAGGAAGCACCTTCGTTAGCTAAGGTGTCTGCTTTGATGTTCAAATGCCTTTTAACCTAATAGAACTTGACGATCTCGAATTTTCCAATTTTATTGTTAATCCTCTATAGAATAGGGGATTGATCACTGTCAAGGATCTCTATTAGCTTATACACTTATTGGATAACTATCATTGAGTTCTCGAATACCATAAAATGTTGTATTTTCTTTGATATAGTCATTTCTAGCTCTTGCCACAAAGGGAGAATTCTGCTTGGTCATTTGTAGCAATCCCTAATCCCCAAGCATATTGGATCTCAATTTCTTCATTAGGTGATAGATAATCCTTCCTGCTCCTCCCTCCCCTAAGAAAAAATAAATTATTAAATATAGAATCTTTTATCTTTTAATGGTTGAAATTATTTTTAAAAAATTATTAAATGTTATAGTTTTACATATTTAATGTAACAACCTCCTCCCACATCTACCCAAGTAACTAACCAACTAGGGTAAACATGTGACAAGAGTCTACTATGGTTGGATTCAACCTCCTATGTGACCTTAAGGAATTGGAATCGACAAAAACACAACATACAGACCTTCCACATTAGCTACAGGACCCTTGAGAACCATGCCAACACTTCAAGCAGCTTGCCCCTGGGGCCCACTGAAGCTTTTGATCACTTGCCCTCAATTCACTCTCATGTTATAGGCATGACAGTGTCCAAGGACCTTTGGATGCTCTCACAGGTTTGTCAGCCAGCGTCCAGGACTAATTTTTCCAGTTCTGTTCCAACGTCCCAGGGATTTGAGCCACTTTTTCAGGCCTAGAGCCCAGGTCACTGCCCATAATTTAATGTCACTTTCAGATCATCAAAATAATAAGAAAACAATGATGCAAATGTAAATACTTGTACAATCCCTTAACCAGATCCCTACTAGCGATGATAGGCATTTCATCAAACATATCACAAACATGTAATCTACAAGTGTAAACAACATGGTTAAGCATAGGGATCTCATACTTATATGAGAATCACTAAGAACCATTGTTCCCTCATATCATTTGTTGAATTATCATCCATTAGGACATAGATACATTGTTCATCCAATTACAAGTAAAAACATGATGAGAGCCATACATAGTCTTTGTCATAAAACACTCCTCTCCATTCTAACTTCTTACCTTTCCATTGAGAAGTTGTTGATGAACCTCCTGTAGTAACCTGTCAAACCCATGAAATATCGCATCTCATCCACATTCTTAGGAGCTACCCACTCCATGATGGCCCTTATCTTTCCTAGATCTACTACAATGACCTCCTTGGAGACAACATGTCCCAAGGAATGTATCTCAGTTTGAAAGAAATTCCAATTGTTGAGCTTAGCATACAACTGATGCTCTCTCAACAACCTCAACACTGTTGCTAAATGTTTGACATGTTCTTCCTCATTTTTAGAATATACCAACATATCATCAATGAACATAATAACACACTTATCCAAATACAGACGGAACACACTATCCATAAGCATATAAATGTCGTTGGAGCATTAGTCAAACCGAATGGAACTACAACAAACTCATAATGCCCATACTTGGTCCGGAAAGAGGTCTTGTAAATTTCCTCCTCTTTGATGTGTACCTGATGATATCTCGACCTCAAGTCGACCTTAGAGAACACTTCTACTCCCTTCAGTTGATTAAAGAAATCATCAATCCTCGACAACATATATCTTTTCTTGATAGTCACTTTGTTCAACTGCCTATAGTTAATGCATAATTTGAGAGTTCCATCTTTCTTCTTCACAAACAATACCGGTGCGCCCCAATACACTTGGCATAATGTATCCCTTATCCAACATTTCCTTCAATTGTAGCCTCAACTCTACCAACTCAAGTGTGCTCATCCTATAAGGTGCTTTTGATGTTGGAGTTGCCCCTAACCCTAACTCAATCCAAAAGTCTACTTCCCTGTGAGGTGGCAACTCTATAATGTCCTCAGGAAATACATCTTTGAATTGTTGTAGAACTGGGTACCTACTCAAAACATCTACATCCTCAACTTCCTTACCCTTGTCACTAGAGATGTGCACTGCGAATAACTTAAACCCTTTCCTATGACCATGCTTGTCTGCATAACTGTCACCATCCTAACTGACGTGGCTTTCTTGTTTCCCTGTACAACTCTTGGTTCCCCATTGTCATCAACACACTCAATGGCTTTGTCATAACAATCCACCTTGGTTCTATGAAGGTACAAGCAATCCATGCCCAACAACATATTATATGATTCCAATGGTAATACATTCAAATGTGTTGCAGTAGGCATACCATTTAAATCAAATGCACAAGCTCTTACTCAATGATGAGCTCGCTTCTTTGTACTTGTAGCCAACTACACTAACCAAGACCCTGCATGAAATTCCTTACTAAAACCACACTTATCCACCAATTCAAGCCTAACGTAGCTATAATTAGATCCAAGGTCAATCAAAATAGAAATAACTTGATCACAAAGGTTATCGTCCATCTCAATGATAGATCCCTGATGGTCTACCTGTTTGTTATCCAATGTTGCATAAATACGAGGATGTAGAAATTTTGAATAATATGACACATATTCACAGAGATTATCCTGATTATACACTATTGCGGAATACATGCATAATACATAACTTCCTCTACGTTGATCATCAATTTACAGAAGCAGAAATAATAACATGCGCACATAGAAGCATCAATCACACTTATCAACACAGTATTTTCCTGGGGAAAGCATCTCGCTAAAAACCCCAACTATATGTATATTATATTGATTGAGAACATGTAACAATACATAGTACAATACTCCTCACAAGTACTCAGTACTATCTCCTCCTGTTACACACAAACTAGCTCAGATCTGAATCAATCGCTGGCTCAAATCTCCTTCGTTGCTTGCCTGCTCCACTGTGTAATCCTGCATGAGAATACTGATGAATGAATGATCCAAATTCGTATTTCCCTTGGATATACCACGCAATCCTCATTGGAAATACTCAATCCATTGATTGTGCAAATCACATGCACAACTATAGTCACAACTGACAACTGTCTTACCCTTTCACTCATCTCTAACACTTGTCTCCACTGAACTGTCCATGCATTGAGTTAACTGATGTATTATTTAGTTGCTTTACGACTTAATAATTAGTGAATTAATTAATAACTAATTCACACCACTCATCACTTAGTCTATTGATCAGTTAGACTAAATACAACTAGTTCAACTAAGTCAAACTGAACACAACTCCATCAACTCCACCAAACTCAATCACTTGAGTTCTAACTGAAGTCCTCCATGAAATAGCTCAAGTAACCCATAGGAAAAACGTATTTCCTTCTGGAAGCTGCATGTGCCACATCCGTAGCTCGAACTGAAGTGCTCCGAGAGAATAAGATAATGTTTATAGTCCAAATATTATTAAGAGCTAATAATATTCGACTGTTCTATTTTTAGCCCGATAGTCTAAAAATAGACTCCGCCCATATGTCTAAAAATAAAAGTCCATCTATTTTTTACCAACATGACCAATCATCCACAAATAGCATCCTGCAACTCATAGACCATGATCCATATGTCTAAAAATAGACATTGTGCCAAAAATAGCCTCCGGGACCACTTAGTGAAGGCGACTTCTTTTCACTAAGCTCCATCATCTTGTTGCATTTTCAACAACTAGATTGTCTCACACATAGATCCTGAGACTATGACATTGAGAAGTGCGAGTGGGATACAAATTTCCAACTTCAAGGCAGAGAACTATAAGCTAATGTATCATTTACCTCAGCCAGTGAATCACATGGATTCACTTTTCTATTCCACCCACAACTTTGTGAACACCAACAATATTATAAAGTGGTGGGTGAAAGATCCGTCAAAATTCAGAGCAACATCCACTCATGTTCACAAGACAATGTCACTTAGGAAGGCCTACCAGTTCTTGATCATATTTTCATGTTGATTATACGGTCAAGAGAGCACAAAGACCTTTCCGAAAAATTGGGTGGTTGTGTTAGACCAGTTGGTGAATGATGGAAGGTCATTCAATTGGTAGAATCTGTTGGTTCTTCAGTTGAAAATCCATGTGACTAACACCTAGAATTCGCCCAAGGATGAGCAAGTGAGATTCTACATGTCTGCATATTTACTTTATGCATTCTGTGCCCAACATCAGTTTCCTGGCATGGGTTGGACATGGACACCAAAAGAGAATGTCGTCAACATTTATTGTAAGTTTCTTTTTGAATGTCACTACCGAGGAGTTATGGTGAGGCTAGCTTACCATTTCATCACCTTGGTACAAGTTGATCTTTGAGCAGGATCACCCTTGCATGTCCCAAGAAGTGATGGAAGAAATACTTAATAGTGTAGATTGGCCTGCCTCACCTGGTGGCACCTTCATCAGGATGTCTGGTAGAGCAAACCCTCTGCATCTTCTACCAAGGTATGGCTCAGACAAGTTGGTCATGCAAGAGGTCGTACATCACCTCTCCATAGGGTTATCAACAAGACTTCACTGGAAGAATAAGGAACCATGGCCCAACCTTCCTTTGCGGATCAGATTGTATGAGATTAAGAGCTTGAAAGATGCATATGTCAAAGCTAAGGAGATAGAGAAGTTCGAGTTCAACACTAAAGACTTCAATTCGTATGATCCCCACGGTACTTTCAAGAACCATTGTGTGAAGATGTACTATCCATGGATCCATGAGACATGTCATTGGGTAGAGGAGGACCCTTGGAGGTATTGTTACAACTAATCCAAGCTCAATGAACCAGTAAGTATAGCCACAACACCCCAGGAAGCAACAACAACAACACCCCACCCCAGGAACAACAACACACTAGGAAGCAACAACAACAACAACAACAATAAGTAAAAAATTGACGCAGGACAAGGGTAAGAGGAAAATTGCCGAGAACCCAGAGGTTGAGCAAAGCTAAAAGTTCAAAGAAGATCCTCTCATTGAGAAATCAACTTTGGTAGTGGAGGCAAAGAGGAAGCAATGAGTAAAGGGAGTAGAGTGAAGGAAGAGATAAAAGCAAAGGTTGGAGGAGGCAGAAAGGAAGTTGCAGGAAACATAGAAGACTTTGAAGGAAGAACAAGAGAAAATAAGGAGAGAGAGAGAAAAGAAGAAGAAACATGAAGAAGAAGAAGGGCAAGGTGCGATGACAAAGAAAATTGTGCCCATATAGGTTGAGGAGTCAGAAAATCCAACAGTTGAAGAAGAGGGTGAGCAGATGTAGGATTAGGATCTTGCTCAACAGATTGAGCATCTGACTGAAGTAACAAACATGGAGTTGGGACAGAAGCCATATGACCAAGATACACAGCTTCATGCCGAGAGCACTCGAGGTCGCCCCTCAGTCTCCACCACCTCTAGTATCAGAATAGATCCTCTTCTTGATGTTGATTTAGTGATGGATGTGTACAATCTATCATTTGATGAATTGCAGCAGAATATTGTATAGGAGTGGAGAAAAAATTTCCCAGATGATCACGCGTCACCAGTATTTATGAAGGAAAGGGTGATAGTGTTAGATATCATAAAGCATCAGGTTTTCATGGCCGATACCACTATGGTTTATGTAGGAGCCATGTGCTCAAATGTCAAGTTCCTATTAGTAGAGAGTGAACATATGCCAAAGAACTTGCAAGCAACCAGGCAGAAGGCAGAACAATCCTTGTGTTTTGCAATGGCAGAGATGAGGAAAGCGATACGTGCTGAAGTATCAACTCTTGAGGCCACCATGCATAAACTATATGATGTATTTGTCACTATACATAAGGCGGTTTTCCATCTATACAATTTTCAGTAGTGGAGCAAAATGGTTGTCCAAAATCTTCTGGACATACATGCTGCTATCTCCCATGTGAAAGAATGGAAAATGAGGTACAAGGGAGCCCCGCTTTACTTACATAAGATGATGAAGTCGCAGGTAGAGCTAGACAAAGAAAGGATCCAGATGTTGATCTAGAACTATGATCAGCTTGCCCCGTTCGTCAACAACATTCATACTTCATATGCACGATTGTATAAGAGTTTGGAAGTCATGGTGAGAACACACATGATCCTGTCAATCGGTTCCCTCACCAAAGCTAAGCATAAGAACCGAGTCTGGCTAGAGGTCGATAGGTACATGGAGCAACTAAGGCGATATGCTACTAGAGATGACTTGGAGTGGAGCGCAAAAAACATGCAAAAGTACATTGGTGGTCCTATCATGGTCAAGACCATGCTTCACATGCTTCAAGATGAGTTGGACAAAGGTTCCAAGACCATATACCTAGAAGCTATGGAGGCAAGAGTCCGCTATCAGAAAAACACAATCAAGAAGTTTGGTGACACCATAGCACAATACCAAGCTTAATATCAATACGTCACCGAGAAGCATCAAGTGGAGGTTGCTGAGTTGGTATTTCCCCAAACTTCTGAGTCATAGTGTTTTGTCTTGTTAGGCTGTCTCTAGCCTATGGTCTCACATGGGTACACGTTGAAAATTTATATTAATGGTAAATATGTTGTAAGTGAAATTCCAAGTGTCACTAGTGGAATGTGAATAGCCACTATGTAATGTAGTGAGTTATTTGTAAAGAAGTTGAAGAGTCACGAGGGTAGTCAAAGAGTCATAAAGGGGAATGTTAAGGGTCACCCCACTCTTTGTTATAAATAGAACCTCATAACTCATAGAATGAGCTTTTGGGAGCCAAGATTTTGGCTAGGCTTATGCTTAAATAAGGCTTGGGAGTATTGTGATGAGCCTTGGCTTCTCCACATCATAGAGTGAATATACTTCTTTGGAGGAGCAGGTGTTATTGACTGTAATGTTCCACTATTGGGGCTAGTGGTTGTCAATGGTGTAAAGTATGGATGGAACTTTCACTTGTAATAATAATAACTAAGCCAACATGCTTTCATGCATATGTTGTCATTGTAGTTGGACTATTCTGGTTATTTTAGCAATGTATGTTGTTTAACTTATGCATTTTCTTATGAACTACTTTGTATGCAATTGTATGAATCTTTTTGAATGCATGTTGTTGGACTAACCTGTCACTTTGCTTTGTGGAATTCTAACTATTCCGCATTCCAGTTTGTGATGTCATTTTGCTCCTGTGTTCCTTTCAAGCTGCGTACTATTACAGGCTTCTAAGGGGCACACTTCCCTTTCCCTTCTACGTGTTAGAACTCCCATGCATCTCACTTGATTCGCTATAAGGTCACACACTTGCTTCTAACCAAATTCATCATACTTATCTCTGCGTGTTACCGCTGTCAAGGCACTAGATTACCACCCACTGCTGGGACTCCTACTGCAAACGGTTTGATGTCTAGTTGGGACTTCTTATGGGGAGATCCCCTTGAATGTTGGTGGGTCCAACACCGTCAACATTTATGGCACTAGAAAGAGGGAAAAATGACATGCTAAGCCCTCAAAGTCTGTTTTGAATCTCTACACATCATTCATGACTTACATCACAATCTCAACCCCGACATGCTTTTCTCATGCTCATGATTTCGATGCGCCGGTGGAAGTTATAGATGAATTGTCACAACTTAAATATGATGGTGAAAGTGGAACATCCTTGTTAATTCATGACGTTTCATTTTTGGGTTTTTGTGACAGGAATGAAATCCCCTTGAATGACATTGCCTGTGGGTTTTTCACTTATATGTTCGAAGGGCGCGTCAAGCAGTGGGAGTCACACGTTTCCCACAACCTCTATACACTCTTTCAACCACATGTTCCGAGAGTTAGGTCGTGCTTTCATCTTTTATGACCATAAAGAGCTTAATCGAAAAATTTTAAAATTACAAAAAGCACCTGAAAAATATATTGCACACTTTTATGATAGTTTCCACCATTTCCATTTTGAATTCCAGAAGATGAAGTTGACTGGAAATTTCTGAATGAAAGATTTTAGTATCTTGTTCACATCTTTGAGAATCCACATGAGTTAGAATATTTCGAACCCCTTCCAGCATACCTCGGTGTTAGAGCTTCTAAATCCGAGACGGACAAGGTTGCTGTCCCAAGAAACCCTCCGTCCCCTTCTCATCGAAAAACTCTAGCTCCGCAGGACGAGGTGGGAGAAGATGTGAACCTACCTATTGAACTGTCACCTTATCCCCCCACCCCACCTGCTCTGGATTTCTATGCAAATTTGGATTGAAATCCTGATGCTTTTCATGTGGTCTCATCCCCTCGACCTCTGTCCATTGGTTCCTTTGATCCTCTAGATTTTGGTGTGTTGTGTTCATTCGTTATGACTTCACATGTGATGTTCACGAAGATCAAGTTATGGACGGAGTTGGTGTTGAACAGTCAACCCACACTATCATTTTTTATGAGTATGTGTGGGAATCTGAACAAGAAGTTACAATGAAGGATGACCTCCTTCTGTCTGCACCTCGTCTGCTTCATCATGACATCTTCCGCGATTCTGCCATTTCTGTTTCCTCTTGTGAAAATTCATCTCCGGATGTTCCCACTTCCAATCATTCATAGAACACATGGGGTGTCATTCTGTGATTTGATTTCAAAGAGGGCACACATTTCTTCTTGAATCCACTCGATCTCTCATTTTTCATTTCTAGAAATTCATAGGGTGATTTTTTTTTCTCATCAACCCCTCTCTACGATTTTTCAGATCATGAGGATGTCATTGTCCATATTGAATTTTCTCATCGCCGCTTTCGTGATATTTTCACTCATTCATTTGATCACAATTCTTATTAACCTACTGTTGATCTTTCTAAGCCACTGATATTTGACAATCTATCTTTTGATGAAGTGGAAACCCCTCAAGTTGTTAAGGCACTTCAACCTGAGCTGATGGTTATGTCAGGTTCTCATAGCGATGATCTTAGTTTCACTCCCGATTAGAAATCTGTTGAATCCCCCTAGGCTCCTCATCACTCTCCTGTTCACATTGAAGATCAATCTGGTTCACAGTTTTCACATCCTCCAATATAATCACATGATCCTATCACTCATGAATTGGAGGAGTCATACGTAGCAAGCATTGTTGCGCAACGAAATTTTTCCTCTTTTTTCATGTTTGCTCGATTTTCAAGTTCAAAGGGGTGTACATGCTTGTCTTCCACACACAATGTGACACAAAACCATGATACGTCTACAAAGTTCCTTTCATGTGCTTTCAATTTTTTTCTTTTCTATGGATGTATTCAAACTTTGAACGATTTGGTTTGCATTTATTTATCTTTCTTTTCTATTGGTTTGCTTGAATATATTTCTTTTCAACCATGCCATCACCTATATGGGTCAACCAATGTGTAGGTGGCTACATTGGAAATATCACTTCACGTGAGTTGGCCCATGCTTTGCTTAGCTTAGGATAAGGAGTAGTGTTTGCTTTCCTGTTTTATTTTTCTTATTTTGTTTTTCTTCGTCTTACATTTTTCCTTTGGTTGTTTGTTGTTTTGTGCACCTGTAGGATTAGTTTTTGCATGAAACCATGTTTGGCTTCCTAAGACAAGTAGGGTGAAATACAAGAGGACTTGTACAACTATCAAAATTTGGTTATTTGTCTATTCCCTCTCTTTATGAAGATCTTGAATTTCTTCCAGTCAATGATACCCTGATGGGAAATACATTCCTTTCAGGTTGAATCTTGGTGAAATCACGATGCTTTCACTCTTAACTAGTACTGTCTACTCTAATCAATTTTCTATATTCAATTAACCCTTGTCAACTCAGTCAAGTAGAGTAAGGTGAGGGGGAAACCTTAACAAGTATGTTAGAGGTATATATAAACATCTTTTTCTAAAGGGACAACCTCTTCTTCTCTCAATAAATCGGGATCCCTCTTTTACCTCATGAAATAAATAAGTGCCTATGTAGAGTTCTTTGAAAAATGAAAAAATGAAATGAAAAAAATAAAATAAAGGCAAAAGAAAAGAAAGGCTTCCTGTGCAGAGAGGTGAAGCAAGTAACTCCATTGGGTTACTATCCATGCTCGCTAGCAGCGGAGCAATGCTTGTGTTTCTGAAGTGACTCTATCGGGGTACTGTCTAGGCCTGCTGGCAGCGAAGCAACACCAGAGATGAAACTAAAACTCTACCAGTTTATATTACTTGTGCATCAATATACCCCTCATCCCTAATCGAAACAACTCTTATGACTTGGCTTGGTATGTGTGCTGCCGATAAAGAGAATTTTAGGGACTGCATATTTAACTCAAGCTAGTGAAGAAGCTATGATGATCAAATAATCGAACAATACTTCCCGAAGTGTTAGAATCACTTTACACAAGACAAGGTCCATACATGGATCTGGAGTTCTACCAATGTGTCACCAATGTTGTAGCGGCTACAACTACTGTCGGAGAGGTAAATCCCCTCTACGGATAGAGGCGATCCCTACTAGCCCAGAACGGGTCTAGCAACAATCAATCAATGCTACTATGCAAGCTCCTAGTTGCATTTAAAAAGTGGGTAATGAACACCTACTTGGATTCCAGCGCTATTGTTTAGTGAAGAGATGCTGCTCTCGCTCCTTTTCTCTGGTCGGTCACGATCCTCCACTATCCTCGCGGATGGACACCTGCACATGCAAAGAGAGAACAAACACAAGCGTGAAATCTAGTAAAAGCAACTATACATCAGTCAGAAAGGATGTAATTCACATTAATCATCACAAGACAAATGAGAATGGAACCATAACAATAGTCATCTATCTTTTATTAATCAAAAACAGAGAAAGGTACAACCAATGTTCTGACGCTGAGTCCTTCTTAAGAGGGTCCAACCAGCAAGTCTCATAAGCATTCACCCTTGGAGGTAGATCTCCCAAGACAAACAATTCTCTCTCTCACACAAGGCAACAAGACTTCACAACCTTCCTTAAGCTCTCTAGCAATCCACACTCAACACACCAACTGCCTATTAAGAGCAGCACTAAAGCACTATGAATTCCTCTATGTCAAAAGCTATATTCCAAAAACTAGCTGCTCATGGCAATGGTGGAGGCTTATATAGGAGAAGTAGTCTCCATGGATGGTGGAAGGATAAGCTTATCTCCAAGAAAGGTGGCTCATATGACGAACAAACATGCCATAGAGGGGAGGGCAACATTCACAAGGCCAACAACCAGGTCTGGAGTCATCTGGAAGGCTGGCTGTTAGAACAAACTCGCCCAAACAGGATCAACGCGGGTGTATAACTGGACTGGGGCGCTGACATCGCATCTCAATAACGGAGAAGGTCTGGTTAGCGTGACTTAATACAAACAGAGGATGCACTGGCTATGAAATTCGATCAGCGCGGGAAACCCGTGTGCTTCCGCGCTGACAGCGTACCAATTGCACTATCATCCGCCAGTCAGCGCGGTTATTTCAACAACAGTCACGATGATCAAGTAAACTTAGGAAAAGAGGATTTTTGGCCATTTCAAAGAGCATGAGCATGATGGATTGATGTCATGACACAATAGGGAGACTGACAAGGAAGCAGTGACAAATTACTGTGTAACAACTACCCTCCAAAATTTTTCCTATGCTTCATTTTGGAGCCTCCCTCCTAAATCATAGCAGTTTATATCGCACTGACCCAAGTACTTATGCTTTTATTGAGATTTATATTTTTCTTTATGGATTGTGTTTCTTACATGATTAATTGTCTAACCCACATGCCGACCTCTTGAGTTTGTTTCAACTTGGTCCCAATATTGCCTTAGTAAACTGCGTAATCCTTGAGGGCAACTAGTCTTGCCCTCAAGAATTGCGCAGCCCAAGCCAACAGTAAACCTTCAACTCTAAAACTGTGTATAACCAGCTGACAACCAGCATTCATCTAGGAAATTGTGCAAAGCATGAGAGGTAGCTAGGGCCACTCAAACAAAAAATTGTGCAGAAGCTTTCCCTCAGCAATTTCCCGATGCATGAGCCAGTGAGTTGTCTAGTTGTCCCCTGAACTGCACAATCTCTTTGGGTAATGCATGGCAACTTTTTCCCGAAAAATAAAAAAGAAAAGCGAAAAGGAATCCCTAAAAAAATAGGATCTATTTTTAGCAGTCCGGAGGAGACAATTGAGTTATTTTGGAAACTACGACTAAGTGTCACTTTTTCCTACATTTTAGGCCTTCGCTTCATAAACCCTAAATCAAAAAAATCTATTTAATGGAGACTGCTAGAGCTCATTTTCACATTAGATATTGGAGTTCTATCATTCCCAAGGAGGCCAAGGAACCTTCAGCAGAGTTGTCGCATCTTTTTCAGGTAAGTCTTGTTTTTCTGTTGCTTTTGTTTGTTTGGCTTGTGAGAGTGTTATTTTAAGTTTTTATTTCCTTTCCCAAGTGTCGCATGCATTACCCAGTTTTTGCACTAACAGTTGCCATTGCTACGACTCTCTCCACATGCTTCATGTTTCTTTAGTTTGATTGATTCTTGCACTTGTTTGATTTGCATGCATCATCATTCACTCAGATCTGCACCCACCATCATTTCCTCCTTTATATATGCTTGGTTTCATGCTCCCATTAAGAATATCTAGGCTTCCTTGGCCCGAGTCTTGCTCCTCCTGGAAGGAACTACACATTTATGGATCCCAAGGCTCTGCCTCGGCTCTAGAAATTGCGTAGAGGCTACTAAGGCCTAGCTCCAACTACACATTCCATAGTTCTAGGAGTCAGTCCCGAGCCTTGGCCACTTAGATTGCGCAATGCATAGTCTTACCTAGCCTAAGACTTATTGAACTATGCATTACGTAGTTCTAGTCAGTAAGCCCTCCCACTGGTAGTTGGGACTACACAATACACAGAACCAGTTGGCAGTCAGTCACCTTTGAGAGGCAGGATTGCACAATCCTTCCCAACAGTTTCCCAGTTTGTTTCTTGGTTTGTTTTTGAAGTGATTTTGGTTACAGGCTAACATTTGCATGCCATGAGTGTCCTCTCTGTCTCCAGGTATAGCAGTTGTTGAGAAACTCTCCAACAGTTACAAGTAACATGACTTCCTAGAGATCTGCATCAAAAGATATTGTTGAAAGTAGTACTGGGGAAGTAGTTGAGTAGGTGTTAGTGAATTTCTAGTTTATGCAGACACTCAATTGCTCATTGAGAAGGGCATGAAGTTAACATGGTAGTAAATAAGGATATCTTTGCAAGGGACTTCAAGGAAGATCTAGAGGATCAACCAGTTTATATCAATTTCCACCGGTTATGCTTACATAAGGTTGCATTCAGGTACCCCACCTTCCCATGTGCGGACATAATCCAATGGATTGTATCACACATAGATCCCGAGACTAACATTAAGCAATGCAAGTGGTTTACAAATTTCTAACTTCAGGGTGGACAACTGATGCACGGGTTCCCCAACATATACGCATAATAAGCAAAATGATGCTAGTGTTACCCAACATTTACCCCAAGTATGCATCAAAATGCATAAACACTTCAGTCCTAGGCTTTCCAACTCTCTAAGGAGTCAAAAATTCAACCATCACTGGTTACAACCCATTATAAGTTCCTTTGTTATTGAAACTTCAATCACCTCGCCTGAACCTTCCTATCGGGACTTATTAACCCATGAACCATAGTTTATGTCTTTAGTCAACTCATCAGCCACATATATATAACTTTCCCTCTTAACATTTGGTTAATATGTATTTAGCTTATAACCTTCTAATTGGGGCTTTAATTCCCTTTTAAACCATTTACCAAGGAAAATATGCACAAACTTACCTTTCTCTGCTTTTATAAGCCTTCACACATTTTCCGAGGCTAACCTCATCGCAATCACAATCGGGTTCTTCACGGCCTTACCACATATGTGGTTCATCACCCCTTCGACTTTTGATATCCGACTATTAGAATCATTAATCATTCCCTTTTAGCCTAAAAGGACTTGCTTTACTTTAACATGAAATACATCTCATACACGAGAAAACCCGCTCGAACACATATAAGGTGGATCTCAAATCTTATGCATCAACACTTATAAATGTCATCGAGTCCGATTCTTCACTATACTCACTAACATCACAACTCTTCCGATCTTTGATAAGCCAACACCTCCGAACTCTGATCAACTATCGCTATATCGGGTTCGGCGACATCGAAATATCGCTATCAACCCTTTGCTATACACCATCGCCAATCCTTTGGCCTCTCTGATATGCGATATGCCGATATTTAATCTTCACTGTCCATTTCAATTGCTGATCCAATGGCTATCGGTGCATCACTGATTGGTCTATTGGCGTTCCACTCCTCTGCGCTTGGCTTCTGCGATTACTCTAATATGCAATTAAATCTCAGCCGTTGATCTATGAGATCTAATGGCTGCTGAGCATATAACACTTCACTTCTCTGTGCAACCCTTTTACTTGGTTTTTTTCACATTTCTTCATGTTTTCTCTATGGTTAGGGTTTTCTAAAGGTCCCGTTCTTCTGTTCTTTCATTGCTCGCTCTTCCTCCTGGGCTTAACTTTGCCTGATCACTTGATTACTATTACTTCAAAGCAATTCTTGATCCTTCAAGTGGATTCAACCATCCATTACAATTCCTTCGAATCGTTCTTCTTCTCTGCAGTTCTTCAAACTCTGCCTTCTGCTTCCACTGCTCAACTTCTTCTGAGCTGGGCTCCTTGGAAAATTCTTTGATCCTTTAGCTGGATTCAATGACCCTTCTACGATCCCTTTGGCTCAACTCCGTTCCTCTGCATCCTTTAGAATTCTGCCTGCAATCATAGTTATAGAACCTACGAATTCGTAGTAAATCATTTATGAAATATTCTTCACATACTGACACAGTCAGGAAATAACATCTCCATATATTAATATAAACAATAATTTACATATTAGAGACTTTAAGTCTCACACATGTTAGTTCTTCAATGTTGCGGCTTCTCCCTTTTGACTCTGCCTGTAGGCTTACATATATTCTATCTGTCCCTCTCTATCTCTCCTATTGAACACGTAGGTCCATCACACATATATTTATATGGAAACATTGGATCGGATCACTATGAAGGATTTGATCTCATCCTTTCCTTGAATCACTCAACTAAAGCCCTAAAGCTCACTACATATGTTGCATTATTACATTTAATAAGTCTCCTCAAGACTTTTATCCATTCCATATTTTTCTCCATTTAATGCCTAAAACTCTCTCTCGCTCCTAGAATCTTGAACTGTTCTAAGAGTCCTAATTGACTTTAGGCTCTTTTGTTATTATTGCCACTCATGTCCTCATTTATTCGAGGTTACTTACAATTTCCTCTCACATATCTAATTAAATCACTTAAAGGCCTACATATTACATAAATTTGAGACTTAGGAAAACTATTTCCTAAAAATACATGACCCCTCTATGTCTACTTAATTACAATGATTTCCTTGGGCTAAATTCTCCTACATCAGACTCCCAAAGTAGAAAATATTCATGATCCCCTGATCATGTGTCTTCTGATCTTTGTCTTCTTGGATCCCACACTTTGTTTTGCAATTGTCCAAATGTTTTGTTCCCTTATTGTTGCTACATTTTTGCTGTCTTTTGCTCCATTTTCTTCTTCTTATCAATCAAGTTTAAGTTTTGATTGATCTTTCTTGCTGCTGCTACCATTTCCCTCCATTTGGACTACTTCATCATCAGCTCCCACATTTCTTCAATCTCTGTCTCCAGTACATTTTTGGACTGGTTGATATTCTGCTTCTTACTTCTGCCTCCTTTTCTTTGTTTCAGGTTACTGTTGCTGTCTTCTATGCTGACTCTTTCTTTTCTTTCTCCAAGTTTTGGTTTGATTGCTACCTCCCTATCATCCTTACCCTCTTTCATGATTGAATCATGACAGTTCAACACTTTCTTTAGAAAATTAACTTCTCTATTCCATGGATTGAGTTCTTCCATAGAATTCTCTTCTTTCACCTTTATTTGGCTGTTCACTTGTGCCAAATATCCTCCAGAATTTTCCACAAAACCTACATTCATAAAGCACTTGTTAAAATTAAAAACACAAAGCCGGTGTGCCTTGTTTTCCATTGGGAACACTTCAGTTTGCTGCATTGTTTCTCTCTCATCCTTCAGCATGTCAGTATGCTTATTTGTATTCTCAAAGGAATTCCTGAGATTTTCCATTAGTCTCTCTTTCACACCATATTCTTCAATGATATCTTTCTACTTTTGTCCACTGTAGTGAACTCCTTCTTTTGCAATGTCAGTCCACTGAATTCTCATTATCACCTCCTTTCTCTTGTGACTGTTGTTCATGACAATTATTTTGTCTTCCCTTTCAGCAGTTTGTTTTGAACATCGATTCTCTGTTTTTCTAACTCCCTTCTTTGAAAATCCAATTTTCTATATAACTCAACAACTTCAATTGGAGTAAATTTTGGAAATTTTACACAGTTCTCCATACCTTCCTTTGTTATGGATAGATCATCATATTTCCTTTCTCCCTTTGCTAAGGCTTTTTCATAGGCTTCTTCTTCCTTAACATCTTTCAGTAGATGTTCTTCTTCTTCACTGACTGTCTCAACAACCTTCATGGCTATTTCAACTGTGCCTATCATCATGGTGAATTTCTAATCCTTTTTCTATGTTTTCAACTAACATAGTTTCCTCTTCTTCAATACATTTTTCCTTGCTGTCCCTTTGTAACTCTTCTCCCACAGTTATCCTTGTCCCATCATCTATATTATCATTCTCCTCTATGATAGCTTCTATAGACTCATCCATAGACTTTTCCTTCTGTATGTAGTCAAGTTTCTCCTCTTCTAAAAAGTTTTCTTTGTCACCTTTTGCTTCTAGATCTTCATCTTCTCTGAGATATCTTCAAAAGGCTACTTTTCTCCTGTAATATCTGCCATCATAAACAAACTATCAATTTTAAAAATATAAGACCCTGTGGTCTCACTTGATGGTTCAGCCATCATATCTCCTTGTTGTTCTAAACCATTCATATGATTTAGAAATTCTTTGATAGTCTCTTCTTCAATCTCCTTAAGCCCTTCACTTGGTTGCTTGATATCTTCCTCCAACTGCATATGAGACCTATCTATCTCATCTTCTTCAAAAAAATAATTTGGATTCTGCTTGTCTTCTTCCTCCTTTATGACAATATCAACCAATTGTCCTTCTTTACATATTTCACCTGCACACATACACAAATTGTTAGTTTTAAACCCACGTGACCGTTTGGCCTCACTTGAAGTTTCAATCTTCAAGTTTTCATCTTTAGTCTCTCCCAGAATTTCTCTTTGTTATGGTTCACAAATGTACTCTTCCATTTCTAACTCAACTTCCTTGAGTTTTCCCTTCAGCCACTTCACTTGCATTTGCTGTAGCCTTCTCTGTATTTCTTGCCATTTTATTGGCTTCTTCCTGAAGACCCAACCTAGTCTTTGGATTTCCTCAAGCATTCTCCTTAATGCATCTAGTTGTTCTTTTAATTCTGCAATCTCTTTGTCAATTTCTTCTTGAATCATCCTCTTGCCATTTTCTTTGGCATCCTCTTTCTTATACCCTCTGCTGTGGCTTCTCTCTGAACCTTTTCTATGACTATCAGTAGTCATCTTCTTCTATTCTTCCTTCATGGGCTTCTCTCACTGATCTGCAACAAGCCTTTGCTACGTCTAGTCCTCCTAGCTATAATCTTACCTAACTAAGCTCTCCTCACTCAGTGTTTTGGTAAGCACAGGTCCTCTATTTGGAACCTTCTCTTGAGCAACACCTTTGCTCCTTCTAGGCTTCTGCAATCTCTCAATTCCTCTTGAGAAAACTTCAACTGTCCTCCCTGTCCAATCTCTTGTTGGATTCTTCAGGTTTGCTGAAACTTCTTCTTCAGAGTATTCTCCTTACTTTGTCTTCAAGAACACATTTGGTTCTCCTCTCACAGCTTCTCTAACTATCACCTATGCATTAGTATAAAAATGCACATTCTTAATTTAAAACAGAACACATTACCTCACCTTCAAGATCTCAGCATGATCTTGTTTCACCCATTCTTCTGCATTTTTGAATGGATTGTCCTCTGTTTTGTCCCCAAGTCCTCTTTCCTTCATAACTTGCATTAAGCAATCTTGCTTTCTCTTTCCTTCAGGAAATCCTCTATTCCTATTTACTCCAAGCCTCTGCTAGAACTGCTACAATCTCCCATTGTAGTCTTTATCGTTTAGCACATTACCTTTTTCCTGTGTGCAAACTCTCTTTCACTGAAATCTTTTCCCACTCTAATTTCAATTATGCTCTGATTACAAATATTCTCTGATTACAAACTTCTGCTCTAATTACAAACTTCTGCTTTGATACCACTAATGATGCACGGGTTCCCCAACATATACCCATACTTAGCAAAACGATGCTAGGGTTACCCAACATGTACCCATAGCATGCATCAAAATTCATAAACACTTCAGTCCTAGGCTTTCCAACTGTCTAAGGAGTCAAAACTTCAACCATCACTGGTTACGGTCCATTATAAGTTCCTTTTTTATCGGAACTTCAATCACCGCGCCTAAACCTTCCCATCGGGACTTATTAACCCATGAACCATAGTTTATGTCTTTAGTCAACTCATCGGCCACATATATATAACTTTCCCTCTTAACCTTTGGTTAATATGTATTTAGCATATAACCTTCTAATCAACGCTTTAATTCCCTTTTAAACCATTTACGAAGGAAAATATGCACAAACTTACCTTTCTCCACTTTTATAAGCCTTCGCACATTTTCCAAGGCTAACCTCATCACAATCGCAATTGGGTTCTTCACGGCCTTACCGCATATGTGGTTCATCACCCCTTCGACTTCTGATATCCGACTATTGGAATCATTAATCATTCCCTTTTAGCCTAAAAAGACTCACAACACTTTAACATGTAATACATCGCATACACGGGAAAACCCACTCGAACACATATAAGGCAGATCTCAAATCTTATGCACTGACACTTATAAATGTCGTCGGGTCTGGTTCTTTGCTATACTCACTAACAGTGCAGCTCTTCCAATCTATGATAAGTCGAAACCTCTGAACTCTAATCGGCTATCGCTATGTCGGATTCGGCGATATTGAAATATGACTATCGGCCCTTTGCTATACACCGTCGCCAATCCTTTGGCCTCTCCAATATGCGATATGCCGATATTTAATCTCAGTCGTCCATTTCAATTACTGATCCAATGACTATCGGTGCATTGCTGATTGGTCTGTCGGCTTTCCACTCCTCTATGCTTGGTTTCTGCAATTACTATGATATGCGATTAAATCTTAGCCATTGATCTATGAGATCTAACTGTTGCTGAGCATCTAACACTTCACTTCTCTGCGCGACCCTTTTACTTGGTTTTTTTTCATATTTCTTCAAGTTTTCTCTGTGGTTCAGGTTTTCTAAAGGTCCTGTTCTTCTGTTCTTTCGTTGCTCGCTCTTCCTCCTGGGCATAACTTCACCTGCTCCCTCGATTGCTATTACTTCAAAGAAATTCTTTATCCTTCAAGTGGATTCAACCATCCATTATGATTCCTTTAAATTTTTCTTCTTCTCTGCAGTTCTTCAAGCCCTACCTTCTGCTTCCACTACTCAGCTTCTTCTGAGTTGGACTCCTTAGAAAATTCTCTGATCCTTTAGCTAGATTCAATGACCCTTATACTATCCCTCTGACTCAACTCTATTCCTCTGCATCCTTCAGAATTCTACCTGCAACCATAGTTACAGAACCTACGAATTCACAGTAAATCATTTATGAAATACTCTTCACATACTTACATAGTCAGGAAATAACATCTCCATATATTAATATAAACAACAATTTACATATCAGAGACACTGAGTCTCATACAGGCTAGTTCTCCAATGTTGTGGCCTCTCCCTTTTGACTCTACCCCTAGGCTTACATATGTTCTATCTGTCCCTCTCTATCTATCCTATTGAACACGCAGGTCCATCACACATATATTTATATGGAAACATTGGATCAGATCACTGTGAAGGATCTGATATCATCCTTTCCTTGAATCAATCAACTAAAGCCCTAAAGCTCGCTACATATGTGGCAATATTACATTTAATAAGTCTCCTCGAGACTTTTATCCATTCCATCTCTTTCTCCATTTAATGCCTAAAAACTCTCTCTCGCTCCTAGAATCGTGAATTGTTCTAAGAGTCCTACTTGACTTTAGGATATTTTCTTATTATTGCCACTCATGTCATCATTTATTCGAGGTTACTTACAATTTCCTCTCACAAATCTAATTAAATCACTTAAAGGCCTAGATATTACATTAATTTGAGACTTAGGAAAACTATTTCCTAAAAATACATGACCCTTCTATGTCTACTTAATTACAATGATTTTCCTTGGGCTGAATGCTCATGCATCAAGAACTATCAACATAAGTATCATTTACCTCAGCTGGTGAACCACATGGATTCATTTTTCTATGCCACCCATAGCTTTTTGAATACCAGAGATATTATAAAGCGATGGGTGAAAGAGTCATCAAAATTCAGAGCAACACCCACTCACGTTTAGAAGACAAAGTCACTCATAAGGCCTACTATTTCTTGACCATATTTTCATGCCGATTATATGGTCAAGATAGCACAAAGACCTTTCCAGAAAATTGGGTGGTTGTGTTGGACCAAATGGTGAATGATGGAAGGCCATTCAACTGGTCAGATCTGCTGGCTATTTAGTTGAAAATCCATATAACTAACGCCCGGAATCCGCCCAAGGATGAGAAAGCGAGATTCTACATGTTCACAAATTTACTTGATGCTATTTGTATGCAACATCAGTTTCCTGGCATGGATTGGACATGGATACCAAAAGAGAATGTCGTCAACATTTATTGCAAGTTGCTTTTTTAATGCAACTACCAACGAGTTATGGTGAGGCTAGCTGACCATTTCATCATCTTAGTGTACAAGTTGATCTTTGAGTAGGATCCACCTTGCATGTCCCAAGAAGAAATGAAGGAAATACTTAATAGTGAAGGTTGGTATGCCTCACCCAGTTGCATCTTCATCAAGATGTTTGGTGGAGAGAAGCCTGCACATGTTCTACTAAGGTATGCCATGAACAAGTTGGTCATGCAAGAAGTCACATATCACCTCTCCATAGGGTTATCAGTAGGAATTCAGAGGAAGAAGAAGACACCATGGCCCACCCTTCCTTTGTGGATCAAATTGTATGAGATTAAGAGATTGAAATATGCGGATGCCAAAGCTAAGGAGATAGTGAAGTTCAATTTCAGCAGCAAATACTTCAATCTATATGATCCCCACGATATTTGCAAGAACCACTATGTGAATTTGTACTATCCATGGATCCATGGGACATGCCATTGGGCAGAGGAGGACCCTTGGAGGTATTGTTACAACTACTCCAAGATCAATTAACTAGTCAGTATAACCACAACATGGAAAGTTGCTCTGTAGGCAGCAACCCCACAGGAAGTAACAACAACAACAACAATACGTAGCAAATTGGCATAGTACAAGGGTAAGAGGAAGATTTCCAAGAAATCAAAGGCTAAGAAAAGCTACAAATTCAAATAATATTCCTCTCATTGAGAAAGTAACTTTGACAGTGAAGAAAAAGAGGTAGCAATGGCTAAAGAGAGTAGAGCGAAGGAAGAGAGAAACTCAAAGGTTGGAGGAGGTAGAAAGGAAGTTGTAGGAAACATAGAAGAAGTTGAAGGAAGAACATGAGTGTTTCCGAGAAAACTAGTGCCTTTTCGATCTGCTAGCCCTCTAGGATTGGCAGCTATCCTAGAAACAAACAATCAAAGCAATTTGGAATTTCCTCTATGTATGATAGATAAGAGAGAGGCAAAGGAACCAACCTGGATCTTCTTCTTGACTCCTTGCTTGAAATCTCTCCCCCTTGATAGAGCTTGCAACTCCTTTCCTACTTATCCCACTTAGAGAATACCTGTAGAGACAAAGTAACAAAACACCATCAAAGCATCTCGATCTATTATATCATAAGCATTGCAGAATCAGAAATACAATGAACATAAAATGGCATTCGCAAATAACAACATTCACAAATACATGATTGTATGGAGGAAAAATCAAAGAAATTTATTAATATAGAAGGGAGAATTACAACCCATCTGTCTGATCCAATATCATCCTCCTAGCATCAAAGCCCTCTTCACCTCATGAAAAGCAAGATCACCCAACAATACAATGTTCTTTCTCAAAGACAAACTATCAACACTTCCTTACAAATTACAAAATTCCAGCCTCTAGATCTCTTAGATGAGGGATCCATTTATAGATGTTTGCAAGGGTGTGAGTCATCTATGGGTTTTTGATTAGTGTCATTCCACTTGTTTTTCTTGGTTCCACTTGGAGATTTCTTGGATCTCTTACTCATCCCTGGGCGAATTCAGAGAGACAAGTGTCATAGGAGAAGTTTCTAGAAGATTCCATGAGCATCCACTTAGCAAATTGTCTCAGACATTTGTCCATTCTCGCTCATCGCACCCCACATAAGGCCTCTTCAGTATGCATCACAACTGGCTAGTGTAGGAGTCAGTATGCATCGTACCCTGACAATGGAGCAGTCAATATGGTCTAGTTTTGGCCAGTTCTGAGTGGTTTTTTAGGTGGAACTTCTGGGGAATGATGTAATCAGTTGACCATGATCCTTTAGGGTATGAAACAACACTTCTATGGGTTAAAAAGCCCTTGGTTTATCGACATATAAGATTGGGTTGTAGTTCCCACATATGTCCATAGCAGTTTCCCTTAAAGCATGAAGTCGTAAATATTTTGATGTCGGGTGAAATGCTTTATCATGAGGATCCGAGGTATTCAACCTGGAAGGTGACCTGTATAAGATACAATACAATACATCATCACAATATAATTTTCCATGATCTAGTTGAGGTGGGCATTCCCATGCTCAGCTTTATAAATTCACTTTCATGTACATATAACAGATAATTGTCTACAGTTGCAGACTGGTGATTCATTATATGTAGAGTCATCATCCCTTAACTTGGATGATCATCTGTGTATCTTTTGTTTACATTTTATGTCCTTATATTCCTGAATATATCGCAACCCGGATGGATGAAACTAGATCCAAGGTCTTCAAACTCGTTCAATCTTTTCCCGATGTACAAGTCGATCCATGTGAAAAGATATCTTGAAGTCGAACATGGATAGACATCGCCTGATTATCAACCAATAATGTAAGCTGTTAACAGATGCGAGAGGAATCACCGATAATGATAATGACCCTCAAGGTACTACAGTACAATTCACGTGGTGTGAATATATGATCCGATGTCAAACACCACGTAAAATCTTTCGGTTGAAGGCCATTGATGTAAACCTGTCGCCGAAAGTGAGAAACTTGCCATTGAGGCATGCAAGCTTCAAAGTACTGAAAGGGTTGTTTCTAAGTCAACTTCTTGGATAATGAGTTGATGTCGACAAGAAGTGACTTGTCGTAGGAGGGCCTTAATGTATCCCACATCAATGACACAAAATGAAGAAAATGATTTTTCTGGAGGTGAAAAACGATCCGATGATACAAGGATCAAGAATGGCGGCCATGAAAAATGGAGGGTGAAGGTATTGCAGTGGATGAGACATTAACTGGATGGTGAATTCTCTAAATGACTTCTCTTGAACATATCGGTGAAACTGAGATGGATTGGTAGCATTAACCCCAAAATATGGATGGTATGGAGGACCAATAGTGATATGATCGGTGAACGGAATAACCCAACCTGACTCAATTATGGTGATGGAGTGAAAGTGTCATGTTCAAGAGCGACCTGCTACCAATAAAATTCTTTAAGTTTTCTTCCCTTTTTCCCCAGCCATTGCTGACCAGTACCTCTTTATTTTTGTCAAGCTTGTGGAGGATAACATATGCTTGTTCTATAATTTTCCCTTCGGGCAAACCTGTCGCTATGTTTTAGCAAGCCTAGCGATAGTGAAACTCGTTGTTGTCTGGGTGGACAATTTTGTCGCTATTGTTTTAATGATTTTAATGACTAGGATAACTCGGTCCTTTTCATGTTTAGAGAGTTTGAAAAGGGACAAAAAGGAAACTCCAGTAGTTCTTTTTCGTAGCATAATCACTTAAGTCCGAAAAAGGATAAAATAATACGAAAGGGATGATTTTTCGATAACTTTAGCCAGTTGAAAAGACAAGCACTTGAAATTTTTCGTTAAATAATCCCTCAGGTCTGAAAAATATTAAAATATACAGGATGGATGGCACTTCCAATCACTTTAGCGAGCTAGAGAGGCCAATAGCTCGAGAATCTTTTCATATTTAATGAGTCTGAAAAGAGTTTAAAGTAGACTTGTTTTTTGAGGAACGAGTGGTGTTTAGGGTAGCAACTGGTTCCGGGTAAGCTTGGAACTTCTCAAAACATGGTGATGTGAAGAGGGTGGCTAACATGACCACTCATCATAGTTGTTCCTCAACAAGGTAAACAATCAAGTGGAGGTATATGATCGGCCAAAAGAATGGAGGTGATGGCAGGAACACAACCAAGGCTCAAAAGGTTGATATTATGGCAATCACAAAGGCTATTTATCGAAGGTGGGTTCATTTTTTAACGAGCTTGAACTCTGGGGGAACATATGCTCAGTGGTAGGTTTATTTTTTAACGAGCTTGAACCATGTGATAACATTGCTCATGGCTCGGTTCATTTTTTAATGAGCTTGAACCTTGGGATAACATATGCTCAACTTCTTTTTATGTGAGTTAGAAATGACAAAACTAAAAAGATAAAAAGCAAAAAAAGACTAAAAAGCTAAGGAACTACTGAGGTTAGGTAGGATAGCTTCATCAGTAGCTGGACAAAACACTTCCTTTGCTTTGTCTGTGGTGTAGACAAAGGTGAATGGTGTGTCAGACCAATCACCTAACCTAAGAAGTTGACAAACTAAAAAACTAAAAAGCTGAAAAGCTAAAAAATGAAATATGTCATTTTTTTCTTGCATAAAAAGGTTTGCATGCCCCCAAACATCGAGAAAAGGAGAGTCTCTAGGTAACCATATAGAAAGCACTATGGTTATGTAGGATTCTTTTTGTCAGTGGAGACGAAGAAAACTTCCTTGGATTTGTCTATCAAATAGATAAAGGTGAATGGTGTGAGATAACACTTCCAATCACATAACATATAGGGAAACCTATCTTTTCAGCTAGGTTCCTCCGCCTAAGTAGACCAGGGTGCATGCCCCCTAATCTTCATTACATTCACCAGACTACTCGCGGTAATTAGGTGGATGGAATGAAGGTTGAAGAGACATTCTTGACGCAAAAGGACCATTTAGGGATGATGTTTGACTTGAAGCTATGCTTGAACCGGGAAATGAAAGCTGGTCAACCGTGACAATTTTGCTTTCATGCGGGAAACACATCACTCAAAAGAGTGTTGAGACAATAGCTTCCATGTTGTAAACATAGTCATGCCCAAGGAGTAGATTATAATCTAATGGTCCTTGGACTACCATCATGTTCAAGTGAATGGTTTTCCTTCTCAAAGTTATCGGTAACTTAGGAAATATCCCTAATGGTCGATTGGTTCCTTTGTTAAAGCCTGACAAATTATGAGTAACAGGCATAAGCGATGGCAAACCAAGCGCTTCCCAAGCAGTTGAGGAAAGGATACTCACTGAAGCCCCTTCATCTATGATAATGCCAGACACAATCATTTTGTGAACTTGTACTATGATCCAAAATGGTACATTAGAAGGAAGGCAGGATCTTGCTAGTCTATTCCAATCGAAGGAAGTGACTAGACTGCTTGGAGGGGGTACCGAATAAATGGTTGAACTGACCCCTTGAGTAGTGGGAACTGGAGATTCTCTTCCTGTTATGAAGGAATGGGCAGATTGCCCCCAAGTTCATTGGACTCTAAAGTAATAAAAAGAATTTGAACGGTATCATTCTCATTTTCTTTGGGAATGGTATCATTTGAAGCTGGACCTTCTGAACTTAAAACTAGGTCGACTGCCATCTCGACCTGCTGAATTTGGTCTGGTATGGACTCAGAAGATTCACTCTCAACGATAGGTGTTTCGATTGACGATTGAGTTATGTCAGTCAGATTTTCAACTAGTAAAGGACTTGGTGAGAGTTTCTTGTATCTAGGTGGAAGTCATTGCGGTGAAGCAGGACGATTATGCGAGATTCTCTTGGCCTCATCCAAAAATGGACAATGGGGAAGGGTATGTTCCCCTTCAAATAGTCTACATGGAGTTTTGACCTTTCCTTTCTATCCGTGAACTTCACTATTACTAGTTGATGGTGTTCTATCAACATGATCACCAGAGGTTGATGACACCGGATGGTGCGAACGGGGGGATCATTCTCTCAAGATCCAAGGAATGCATGGACATTCTCGATGAAAATGGTCTCCTTTGCAAATTATGCATGGATGTTTGGGTTTGGAAAGTTCAGTGTGCAAATTTTCACCAGATGCTGCATGGTTGTCCCCTTGCTTAACTAACTTCTTCTTCTTCTCTTTCCCTTTCTTCTTCTTCTCAGTCACTTGATTACTAGCATCGCTATTTTAACCAAGCAAAGAATAAGAAGTGGAAGGAGAAACAAACGAAGAATAAGGTGAAGGGTCAACTTCAGTATTAACTGGTTGCTGATTCGATTGCTGAGGAATCACGGTATTTTGAACGACAGAGGTCGATAAAAGCTAGACTGAAAAACCAATTGTGATTCCTAGAAGGGACAATGTGGCCATATATGGAGCACCAATATTTCCCCAAGAAGAAAATGGACTAGAATTTCCCTCAAGAGGGATTCCATGATTGGTGGACTCCATTATCTCAACCTAAGATCAATGAAGGAACATGGATGTTATTCCGAATTAAATAAATTTTAAGGATGCTTTGAAACAACTTTGCTTTTTCAATTTTTAAGAGTCGAGAAAAAGCTAAAGATGACTCTAGTCCCCTTCGATTTTTAATGAGCCTAAAGTGACAAGTGCTCAGATGGACCTTTTATTTTAAAGAGTCGAAAAGGAATGAAGTGACTACTCTGGAAATCTAGACAGAGGGATTACCAAACCAATCATAAAACTGTAATATACACCTTGGTGATAAATTAAAGAGAAATTACCAAGGACTTATGTACGACAATCAATCTTCCCGAATGCTGTGTTCAGTGCATTGCGATCAATAGGGTGGCAGACACAACTTCCTATAGATAAAGGATATAAGCCTATTGTGGTCTCCCAATATATACTCGACGGTACGGGGAGCACAAGTCCATGCTAGCACTTGTCATATCAAAGAGGAGGAATCAACCAACCTTCGATGAAAATGATAGTTACTAGATTTGATGACGCCGGAACACGTCTCTAGCCTAGACCTCTAGATGTGTTGCATTAGGTTCCAAAGCGTTTTTAAGTTCATTGAAATTTATTTTAGAGTTGATCTTGCTAAGAAGTTTGTCTTTCAATGGTTCACCGTGTTATGTAAATGTAAAATTCCTAAATGCAATCTACAATGATAAACAATCGTTGTTTACTTTTAACAATGAAAATCCTAGCTACTAAGGAAAGAAGATTACGGTTCTTTCAAAGAAAGAGCAAAGAGAACACACTAAATGCACTTTTCCTAAATCATCTTTCGCACACAGTCTAAATGCAAATGCAAATGCAAATGCATGTATTTTTTTTCGTTCCCTTAATGTAAGGAATGCCAAAAAAGAGAACTAAGTATAGATCTGAAGCATTTCACTCAAAGCGACATTTCAACAATTTCTTTTCAAAATGGAAAAGAAGACTAAATGAAACTTTTCAATTTCGAATAGAAAATGCTTTCGACACTTCAAATAACAACAGATCAAATCAAACACAATATAAAAAGTTCAATCGACTACCTAGAGAAGGAAGACTCAACGACACTTCTCTTTTTGACACAAAAACGATAGTTACGACACTTTTTGCACCAAAATGACAGATCGATTTAAGTAACTTTTTGACAAAGGATTGTAATTGATGGAAAAATACATAAAAAACATTTACTATTCCTTATCAATGGAGGCTGAACAATATAATGCAAGCAGGCTTCAACAATGAGATACTGTTCATAACCAGCAGAAACAACTAAACAGAGCTGAAAACAATGAAAAAAAACCCCAAATCTCAAGGAGAGAAATAGGCTCAGTTAGTCATCACACCTGAGCTTCACAGAAATAGGGATGCATCACACCTGCTACACTCGGGAAGTGTGATGCATACTGGCTTCCAGTGACAGATAGTGTGATGGGCCAGGGAGTGCAATTGAGATTGGTTTTGGCTCAAATTTGTAGCTGATTTCAGTGGGTTAAGCTGAGCTACGATGGACAATAAAGAGAAAAGTACAAGGGCATGGTCTTGAGAGGTGACTAAGCTACCAAAAGGGAATCTAGAATTCTTGTAAGTCAAATGTTCCATTCATAAACTAAACCGGATATTGAATGAAGCAACATTCATCTACTTTGCAATTGCAGAGCAAGAGCAGTTCGAAGGCTATCTGGCTAACTTCAGGCTCCGTCTATATTTTATAAAGAAAACAACAACAACAAACAAACAAAATATTCTCTCCCCAGCAGAGTCGCCATTTTGTTTCCAGGAAAACTAGTGTCTTTTCTATCTGCTAGACCTCTAGGATTGGCAGCTATCCTAGAAACAAACAATCAAAGAAATTTGGAATTTCCTCTATGTATGATAGATAAGAGAGAGGCAAAGGAACCAACCTAGATATTCCGCTTGACTCCTTGCTTGAACTCTCTCCCCCTCGACAGAGCTTGCAAATCCTTTCCTACTTATCCCGCTTAGAGAATACCTATAGAGACAAAGTAACAAAAAACCATCAAAGCATCTCAATCTATTATATCATAAGCATTGCAGAATTAGAAATACAATAAACATACAATGGCATTCACAAATAACAACATTCACAAATACATGATTGTATGGAGGAAAACTCAAAGAACTTTATTAAAATAGAAGGGAGAATTACAACCCAGTTGTCTGATCCAACATCATCCTCCCAGCATCAAAGCCCTCTTCACCTCATGAAAAGCAAGATCACCCAAAAATACAATGTTCTTTCTCAAAGACAAACTATCAGCACTTCCTTACAAATTACAAAATTCCAGCCTCTAGATCTCTCAGATGAGGGATCCATTTATAGATGTCTGCAAGCGTGTGCGTCATCTCTGGGTTTTTGATTAGTGTCATTCCACTTGTTTTTCTTGGTTCCAGTTGGAGATTTCTTGGATCTCTTACTCATCCCTGGGAAAATTCAGAGAGACAAGTGTCATAGGAGAAGTTTCTAGAATATTCCATGAGCATCCACTTAGCAAAATGTCTCGGAAATTTGTCCATTCTCGCTCATCGCACCCCACAAAAGGCCTCTTCAGTATGCATCACACCTGGCTAGTGTAGGAGTCAGTATGCATCACACACTGACAGTGGAGCAGTCAGTATGGTGCAGTTTTGGCCAGTTCTAAGTGGCTTTTCAGGTGGAACTTCTGGGAAATGATGTGATAAGTTGACCATGATCCTTTAGGGTATGAAACAACACTTTTAGGGGTTAAAGAGCCCTTGGTTTATTGACATATAAGATTGGGGTTGCAGTGCCCAAATATGTCTATAACAATGAGCTAAGAAGGGGAGAGAGAAGTGAAGAAGAAATAGGAATAAGAAGAAGGGCAAGGCATGATGATAGAGAAAACTGTGCCCATACAGGTTGAGGAGTCAGAACAACCTGTAGTTGAAGAAGAGGATGAGAAGATGCAAGACCAAGAGCTTTCTCAGCAGATTGAGAAAATGATTGAAGTAACGAACATGGAGTTGGGTCATGAGCCACAAGACTAAGATATCGACTTCCAAGAGGACCCAAGGTCGCCCCTTAGTCTCCACCACCTTGAGTATTAGAACCGTTCCTTAGCGAGAAAGGAGAGGTTGTTCTCCTTGATGATGATCCAATGATGAATGTGTGAAATTTATCATTTGACAAATTGCAGCATAAAATTTTACAAGCACGGAGAAAGCATTTCTCAGATGATAACGTGTCACCTGCATTTATGAAGGAAAGGGTGATAGTGTTAGATGTCAAAAAACATCCAGTTTCCATGGTCAATGCCACTATGGCTTATGCAGGAGCCACGAGCACAAATTCCAAGTTCCTATTATCAGATAATGAAAAGATTGCAAAGAATTTGCAAGAAGTCAGGAAGAAGGCAGAACAATTCACGGGTTCCGCAATGGCAGAGATGAGGAAAATGATACTTGGTTAAGTATCAACTCTTGAGGCCACCATGTAGAAAATATATGATGGATTTGTCACCGTGCAAAAGGGATTTTTCCATCTATATGAGTTTCAACAACGAAGCAGAAAGGTTGTCGAAACTCTTTAGGACATACATGTTGCTTTCGCCCATGTACAAGAATGGACAATGAGGTAAAAGGGATCCCTGCTTTATTTGCATAAGATGATGAATCCATAAGAAGAGCTACACAAAGTAAGGGTCCAGATGTTGATCTAGAACTATGAGCAACTCGCTTCGTTTGTTAGCAACATTCATGCTTCATGTGCTTGGTTTTATAATAGTTTGGAAGTCATGGTGAGAACGCAGAACTAGATCCCGTCAATCGGTTCCCTCACTGAAACTAAGCATAAGAACCAAGTATGGATAGAGGTCGATAGGTACATGGAGCATCTAAGGTGAGAGGCCACCAACAATGACTTGTAGTTGAGCGCAGAAAACATGCAAAAGTACATTAGTGGTCCTCTCGTGGTCAAGACCATGTTGCAAATGATTCAGGATGAGTTGGAAAAAGGTTCCAAGACCATATACCCATAAGCTATGGAGGCAAGAGTTCACTATCAGAAAGACACCAACAAGTAGTTTGGGAACACCATAGCACAATACTAAGCTTGGTATCAGTACGTCACCAAGAAGCATCAGGTGGAGGTTTCTGAGTTGGTTTTTCCCCAAACTTCTAAGTCATAGTGTTTTGTCTTGTTAGTATGTCTCTAGCCTTTTTGTCTCACCTGGGTACATGTGGAAAATGTATATTAATGGTAAATATGCTATAAGTGAAATTCGAAGTGTCACTGGTGGAATGTGAAAAGTCACTATGTATTGTAATGAGTTATTTGTAAAGAAGTTGAAGAGTCATGAAGGAAGTCAAAGAGTCACAAAGGGGAATGTCAAGGGTGACCCCACCCTTTGTTATAAATAGAATCTCATAACCCATAGAATGGGCTTTTAGGAACCAAGATTTTGGCTAGGCTTAGGCTTAGAAAAGGCTTGGAAGCATTGTGACGAGCCTTGGCTTCTCCACAACGTAGAGCGAGTATACTTCTTTGGAGGAGCAAGTTTTCTTGACTGTAATGTTCCATTATTGGGGCTAATGGATGTCAATGGTGTATGTATGGATGGAAATTTAACTTATAATAATAATAACTGAGCCAACACTATTTCATGCATATGTTGTCATTGTAAATGGACTATTCTAGTTGCTTTAGTAATGTATGTTGTTTAACTTTCTTATGAACTACTTTGTATGTAGTTGTATGAATCTTGTTGAATGTGTTTTATTGATTAACTCATCACTTTGGTTTGTGGACTATTATGCATTCCATCTTGTGATGTCATTCCACTCGTGTGTTTCGTTCAAGTTGTGTACTATTACAAGCTTCTAAGGGGAAAACTTGCTTTTCCCCTGCACATGTTAGAACCCCCATGCATGTCACTTGACTTGCTGCAAGGTCACACACATGCTTCTGACCAAAGTCATCATACTTATCTCTACCAAAGGAATCATACTTATCTCAGCACGCTACCGCGGCCAAGGAACTACATTACCACCCACTGCTAGGACTCCTACTCCAAATGGTCTGAGGTCTAGTTGGGACTTCTTGCTAGGGAGATTCCCTTGAATGTTGGTGGGTCCACCACCATCGACAATACCCCTAAGAGATATTTATTTATGGAGATGTGCCATCACCATCTCTCCTTCTACAAAACCTTTTCTATTCTTTTCAATTTTTCATTCTCATTATACTAGTAATTACGCTGGTGCAATATTTTATTCACATGTTAATGTATTTACATGAAAAATCACATGCATCAACACTCTTCATTTCCTCCAAATATGGAAACTGTATCAGGTCCACAACATGTTTCAGTGACCAGACATAAACATTCTAAAATGGACTCTTACTAGTGGATCTATTAACCAAATCATTGCATCCATACTATTCCTGTGCCAAGACCATATCCCATAATTTGGGATTTCGCCACTCAATATTATTATCAATTTTCAAAGAGTTTTGTTCACTAATTTAGAGTTTCGATATGTCTATGGAGGATAAGATGATTTGTATAACAATTTAGATCCCATTTTCTTCCATAGTATCCTCCAAAAGTGACCTAGGAACCTTGTATCTCTATAAAAAGTAATGGTTCTTGGTAAAACCTGAAGTATCACTACTTTAAAGAACAAAACAACCATTTCAATGGCATCACTTGTCATTTTGCATGTTACAAAATGTGCCATTTTTGAAAACTCATCTACAAAAACCATCATTGAATCATGCTTCCTTTGTGTCCTTGACAACCCCAATACAAAGTCCATGCTCACATCTTCCCAAGGTCTTTCTAGTATTGGAAATGCACTATAGAACCTCGTATTCTAAATTCTACCCTTTTCTAATTGGAAAAATCTTCAACACTCAACAAACTTTCTCACATTCTTGTTGATTCTAGGAAAAAAGATACCTCTCCTTTACCAACGTTGTGGTCTTATCCATGTAAAAATGTCCAACTAAGCCTTTGTTGTGTAGGTCCTTAATAAAATTCAGCCTCATTAACCCTTGAGGAATGTGTTAGAAATAATATACCTGATGAGGGGGGGGGCGGGGGGTGATCAATATTATCAAACTCTTATCAATTCATACAAATATTTTTAGATCTGACAATTGAAACTTGCATATACCTTCCAAACTTATAATTTAATTTATACTTCAGATGTTTGTCATTAATCTGTAAGTGAGAACCATAGAATAATGAGCAAGAACACAAAATAGACAGTCACACCAAGGAACAAAAGATGTAAGGTGGAAACCCAATGTGGGTGAAAACCACCTGCTGCAATATGTATCTATCTTCTTTCAATTAGAAACTTCTTCTTACAATGATTTTGTACTGGTGCAGTCTTTTACCAGTACGTAGGCTGCAACCTGTAGAGAGCTACAACCCTCTCTCGATTTCCAGCTTCTTCTAGAAGGGAGCTACAACCCCCTTAGCTCTTGTACTAGCTGAAATACTGTACGTAGGTACTGACCTACAGAAGGCTACAACCTTCTATTTTCTTCCAGGGACCGCATTTCATAAATTTTCAAACTAGATCCAAAACATCAAGTACATGTGCATCACCCAATCTCCTTTAAACAAATAAATTCTCAGAATGCAGTAACTAGAAAATAACACCAGTAACCAGACACCAATTTAAACCCAGATCTATGCATAAACAGGTAAAAGACAGCTAAAATATATTTCAAGAAAGGTCCGCAACTTCACCGAAGGAAACCTGTGGATATCCACACTTCTGCTGTGACGAGTCTGCACAACTCCGCACCTGCACTGTCTACTGTTCAGGGCACCTCCGCACCTGCTCCATTGATTCAACTGCGCACCTCCGCACCTGCTTCTTCTCTGGTTCTGCGCACCTTTGCACCTACTTCTTCTTTGGTTCTGCGCACCTTCACAGCTGCTTCTTCTCTGGTGCTGCGCACCTCCGCACTACGCCTTTGTCGCTCCTGCGCACCTCCGGATTTAGACAGTTTATCAGTTCTCAACCATGCCCCAGACTATTGAAATCACATATCCATTCATGCGTCAAAGGGATCTCAACTTTTCAGTAGAACTGACTTATAATGCTCCGGTTTCTCCTTAATTTAGATTCAACTATGTCTCACCAACTGATTATTAGAAATTCAGATCTTGCTCTTCTTAAGATTTTCAACACACTTGTCTTTTGCCAACTGATCTCCTTTCCCTTTTATAGACAAGACCTTACTCAAACCATGGATCAAAACCATTAAGAAACAATACTAAGGATCCAAAACCTGGGTTCAATATTTTAGATGCCAAAACCATGGACCAAAACCATAGGATCAAAAGCGTTGGACTAAATACCATGGACCAAACATAAGATGTGCATTTTTCTCTACATGAAAGTCCGTGCATTTTAGGTTCGCACCTTTTGTGTGGGAGACCTGCGAACATATCCGCACCTTTTCAATGGTTCTCCTGCGCAACCTGCCGATGACCGCATATTTTGATCTGTGCACCTACGGAACCAAAAAATAACTTTGCTACACTATAATTTATCATCTGAGATGAGTGGGTTGCCATCAAGTACAACATATGTATCATATGCCAACATTCCCCTTGGACTTGATGCAACAACAACCAATCACTCTCCCCCTTTAACATCAAGGCAAAGGGCGGACTACCATACTCCCCTGAGTACCTCTAAAACTCTGAACGAGCTCCCCCTTTGTTATGCCCTGTGCAGAAATCCTGTCTGCAAAAAGATGTTCTACAAGAAAGAACATGACTCCATACATCATAAGTAACCTTCCTATCATCAAGACTCATACATACATCCATCTCCCATCCAAGTGGGAATACACAATATAAACAAAAATCATTCATCCCAGACATAGTGGGGAAATCAAAATAGGCCGTTACATGACCTTGATATGAAAAGAAGTACATGACATAGAGAAAAGAACCACTATCAACAGCAGAATCAACCTTCAGACCAACACACATTGATCTACTCCACCAGAAAACTCTTGAGAAATCAAACCAAGGACTTCTAAGATAATGCCAATAATGAATCATTAGAAGAATATATGCTCCCCCTGAACCTGTGCTAGATGATCTCTGATAGACCCATTCGACCCACATAGACCGACAAATGTACGTGTATCCACCTGCGTACAACAGACAAGATTCAACAGCAGGATGATGCATCAACAACCCCCAACTTCTGTCTGAGGTATTCAAATGTCTCCCTGGGCAATGGTTTAGTGAGTATATCAGCAACTTGTTCCTTGGAGGGAACATACTCCAATTTGAACTTTTGTTCCAGCACTTGTTCCCAGAGAAAATGATACTTGATGGGTATGTGCTTGGTCTTTGAATGCATGACTGGGTTCTTGGAAATGCTGATTGCACTTGTATTATCACATAAGATGGAGATAGGTGGAGTACAAGTGATTTGAAAATCCTGCAAAGTTTGCATCATCCAAAGGAGTTGTGTGCAACAAGATGCAGCGGCCACATATTCTGCTTCAGTTGTAGATAAAGCAATCGAACTCTGTTTCTTGCTGAACCAAGATACTAATCTGGAACCCATAAAGAATGCCCCACCACTAGTTCTTTTTCTGTCATCCACGCTTCCAGCCCAATCTGCATTTGTATAAGCATGAAGAGTGAGATCTGTATCTCTAGGATAC
>APFE031665492.1:56776-67561 GCA_000404065.3 Pinus taeda
GCAAAGTTTTCATCATCCAAAGTAGTTGTGTGCAACAAGATGCAGCAGCCACATATTCTACTTCAGTTGTAGGTAAAGCAATCGAACTATGTTTCTTGCTAAACCAAGATACTAATCTGGAACCCATAAAGAATGCACCACCACTACTGCTTTTTATATCACCCACGCTTCCAACCCAATCTGCATCTGTATAAGCATGAAGAGTGAGATCTATATCTCTAGGATACCATAAACCATAGCTTTGAGTTCCTTGAAGATACTTGAAAATTCTCTTTACTGCCTGAAGATGAGTTTCCTTTGGGTTTGCCTGAAATCTTCCAACTATTCCCACTACATGCATGATGTTTGGTCGGGTTCCTATTAGATAGAGAAGACTACCAATCATAGATCTATGTTGGTTGATGCACTACTGCTGAGTCATCATTTGCATTGAGGCTGCATCCTGTCACCATCGGGGTACATACAGGTTTCGAATCCTCCATCCCATATTTCTCCAAGATCTACTTGAGGTACTTGGTTTGAGATAAAAAGATACCGCCTTCATTTTTTTGGATTTGTAAACCAAGAAAATATGTTAGCTCTCCAATCAAGGACATTTTGAACTGCCAAATATGATATCATCAACATACACAACAAGTATTAGCAATTTGTCATTTTCAATTTTTATATAAAGACTATCTGCCGATCCTTTTTAAAAACCTTGTTGATGAAGGTATTTGTCTAGACGATAGTACCAAGCCCTTGGAGCCTGTTTAAGACCATAGAGAGCCTTCTTAAGTCTACATACAAGTTTTGGATCACTTCCAAGAATGAATCCATCTGGCTGCTCAATGTACACTTCTTCTTCTAAGTCCCCATTCAGAAAGGCAGATTTCACATCCATTTGAAATACTTTGAATTTTTGAAAGCTAGAGAGAGCAAGGAACATTCTGATGGCCTAAACTCTAGCAACGGGAGCAAAAGTTTCTTCAAAGGCTATTCCTTCTTGTTGAGCATACCCTTTACAAACAAGTCTGGCCTTATTTCTAACAACTTCCCCATTTTCATTCAACTTGTTTTTGAATATCCATTTTGTTCCTATGACATTCTTATCTTTGGGTATAGGAAACAACTCCAAGTGTTGTTCTTTTCAATCTGCTCAAGTTCATCATCCATTGCCTTGACCCAGCATTCATCTTTGCATGCCTCTTCTACATTTTGTGGCTCAGTGGAGGAGAGTAATGCCAAATATCTTGAAGCTTCTGCTATTTCTCTTCTTGTTTGTATACCAGCCTCTTTCTGCCCCAAAATCTGAGATTCTGGATGATTCGTCTGAACGTACCTGGATGGAGTCTTTTCTTCTATCCTTATCTATTCTTCTGCTGCCTCATTGGTCTCTTCTTCTTCATCATGAATCTGATTTGATGTAGTTGGATAGTCCTCTTCATCTTCGAAATCTTCAAATCTTACCTGCCTATAAGTGTTTTCATCTTCATCAACCACTACATCAATACTTTAAACAATTTTTCCAAGCCTTTTATTGTAACACTTGTATTCTTTGATGTGGGGAGAGTAACCGAGAAGAATGCCTCCATCTGTTATGGGTTCAAACTTGCCAAGATTTTCATCAGTATTTTTGATGTAGCATTTACTCCCAAAAATTTTGAAATATTTTACCAAAGGAGTCTCACCATACCAGAGCTCATGAGGGGTTTGAGTGTTGTTCACCTAGACATTTGTTTTGTTGAGAATAACAATTGCAGCAAATGCAGCTTCACCCCAAAAATTTGCAGGAGTTCCAGACTCATCAAGCATAGCACGAGCCATTTGTTGAACCATTCTGTTCATCCTTTCCACTACTCCATTTTGTTGAGGAGTCCTGGCTGTAGAGAATTCTCTTCTTATTCCATGTTCTTCACAAAAATTGAAAAATTCATTGAGGTAAACTCCCCACCTCTATCAGATCTGAGGCATTTACTTTTGTGATCTGATTCATTTTCAACCAAAGCTTTGAAGGATTTGAATTTTTCGAAGGCTTCATCTTTGTGCTTCATAAGTCCTATCCAGACCATCCTTGAATAATCGTCAATGAATAATATAAAGTATTCTTCTCCCCGAGGTGACCTTTTCTTAGATGGACCACATACATCTGTATGGACAAGCTCAAGTGGCCTGCTAGTTGATCCTTCCTTCTCAGGGAAGTTAGTTCTGGTTTTCTTACCAAACTGACATGACTTGCATATTGTATTGTCTAGAATTCTGATGTCTGGAAGACCACGAACTGCCTGGTATTTGCATGATTTCCTTATTTGTGAGAAGCTTAGGTGCCCCAATCTCCGGTGCCATAGCCAGTGTTCATCATTATTGCTAGATAGCAATGATGCTATCCTTCTTTGAATATATATAAATTATTTGGATTTCTTATGCCTTTGATCACCGTTTCTCTTGTATCAAGATCACAAACACTACATCCATTTGATCGAAATATTACCTCAGTTCCTTGATCGCACATCTGACTGACACTCAATGGATTATGCTTTAATCCATCAACATACATAAAATTTCCAGTTTTGACCTTTTCTTTCAACAGAACAGAACCTTTACCTTTTATGAGCGCAGGGGTGTCATTTCCAAATGAGACCTTCTTCTCCTTTTCTAAGGCACTATACGACTTAAGTTTTTCCTCATCACCAGTCATATGTTTTGAACATCCACTGTCGATGTACCATTGATTTTCCTGCCCTTCCACATATGAGGCTATACCACATCTTTCTGGTTGCAGTTCTTTCATTCTCCATGTTGTGGCACTTGAGGCTTGTTCCTTCTGAGTTGTTTGCAGAAACCTGCTCCTGCATTCAGAATCTTCATGACCAAAGTTGTTACAAATAGAACATTCAATTTTGTTTTCAAGAGCAGAAAAGTTATTGTAGGTTCTTTTCATGATCCCAGTCATACTTCTTTGTTTTTGAGCTTCTCTAGTCATGATTGTCTTATAGGCAACACATTGAGCTGCATTGTGACCAAAGTTATGACAAGAGAAGCATTGGTCATTGAAGAAACTCCTGCGATTATCAAATCTACCAACCAAATGATTGTAGTTTCTACTGTCATCCATTCTTGAGGTAGATTGAGAAGATTTTACTTGTGGCTGATTATATCTTATGTTCATCCTTAAGGTAGATTGCCCCTGATTTACCTACTAGTCTTTGTTCATTCTTGAGGTAAATTGTCCCTGATTTACCTTGTGATATCCATTGGGCCTTTGCTCACTCCTCCTTCCTGCATCAAGATAACTTTTGGAGGTGGATGGTTTCTGTGCTTGAGATGTTTCTTCATTATATCCCAGACCTGTCTTGGTTAGGGGAGAACGCTGCACATTGATAATCTCATCTAGAGTTTCAAATCCTTTAACGAATCTAAGATTAAGAGCTTTTGTTTTCTCAATCTCTTTTCTAAGTCCCACAATTTCACATTCTAACTTTTCATGATGTTTTTCCCTTTCAGCTAGTTGAAATTGCAGAGTATCAATAATCATATTTTCTCTTCTAAACAAATTTTGAGTTTAGAAATCTCTTCATAGAGACCTTCTTCATCTATAGCATCCATGAAATCATCATCTTCAAAAGCCATTAAAAGTCCATAATTATTACCTCACTCATCTTCATCACTATTTGAGAGTCCATCACTGTCTTCATGAGTGTAGTAGCTTTTCTTACTTACATTTTATTTCTTGTTCCATCTAACAGGTTCCTTACCTTTGTCAAGCTTGTCTTTCTGAGGACACTTGGTAGCATAGTGACCGACTCTTCCACAAGCAAAGCATTTGAAGGGTAACTTAACTCTGAATCTTCTAGCACCCCGTTGAAGGTTCTTGACAAAATTTGATTCTTCCTCTTCTTCTGACATATGTCCTGACTCATAGTAATCACCTTTGCCTGAAGCCTTCAATGCATCTTCTCTCCTGTCTGAAGGTCCTCCTTTCCTCATTTCATAAGTGGTTAGAATTCTGTGTAGCTGTGACATGGTAATTTTATGTAGATTCTCCTTTTCTTCTATTGCAGAAACTTTTGATTCAAACTTAGGAGACAAAGATCTTAGAACCTTTTCAACCACAACCGCCTCTTTTATTTCTTCACCCAAGTTTTTCATACAATTAACAATCTCATATATTCATAGGAAATAGTTAGCCACACTTTCATCATTGTACATTCTAAGATTTTCATACTGAATTCTGAGGGTTTGAAGTTTTGCTTGTTTTACCTGTTCATATCCTTCATAGCTCAGAACAATCTTGTCCCATATTTCTTTTGTGGTTTTATACTACATAACCTTGACAAATTCTGATTGAGATAGACATCCTAATAGAGTATTGACAGCCTTTACATTTGTTTCAAACTACTTCTTCTCAACCGGATCTATGGGAGTTGCTGATGGAAAAGTGTACCCTGTATCTATGATATCCCAGACTTCTATACCAAGAGATTGAAGATAGGCAGTGACTCTTACCTTCCAATAGACGAAATTGGTCCCATCAAAAATTGGTGGCCTGATCAATGCTTCTCTCTTGTAGTTGCTCAAGATGATAGATCTTCCTTCAAGCGATCAAGCTTCTTCTAAAGAACCTGCTCTGATACCAATTGTTGGAAATAATACTGAGAGGGGGTGGGGGGGGGTGAATTAGTATTATCAAACTCTTATCAATTTATAAAAATATTTTTAGATTTGAAACTTCCATATACCTTCCAAACTTATAATTTAATTTATTCTTCAGATGTTTGTCATTAATATGTATGTGAGAACCATAGAATAATGAGCAGGAACACAAAATAGACAGTCACACCAAGGAACACAAGATGTAAGGTGGAAACCACCTGCTGCAATATGTCTCTATCTTCTTTCAATTAGAAACTTCTTCTTACAATGATTTTGTACTGGTGCAGTCTTTTACCAGTATGCAGGCTGCAACCTGCAGAGAGCTACAACCCTCTCTCGATTTCCAGCTTCTTCTGGAAGGGAGCTACGATCCCCTTAGCTCTTGTACTAGCTGAAATACTAGTACATAGGTGCTGACCTACAGAAGGCTACAACCTTCTCTTTTCTTCTAGGGACGACGTTTCATAAATTTTCAAACTGGATCCAAAACATCAAGTACATGTGCATCACCCAATCTCGTTTAAACAAATAACTTCTCAGAATACAGTAACCAGAAAATAACACTAGTAACCAGATGCCAATTTAAACCCATATCTTTGCAGAAACAAGTAAAAGACAGCTAAAACATATTTCAAGAAAGGTCTGCAACTTCACCGAAGGAAACCTGCGGATATTCACACTTCTGCCGTGATGAGTCTGCGTAACTCTGCACCTGCACTGTCTACTGTTCAGCACACCTCCGCACTTGCTTCGCTGATTCAACTGCGCACCTCCGCACCTGCTTCTTCTCTGGTTCTGCGCACCTTCACACCTGCTTCTTCTCTGGTTCTGCGCACCTTCGCAACTGCTTCTTCTCTGGTGCTGCGCACCTCCGCACTACGCCTTTGCCGCTCCTGTGCACCTTCGGGTTTAGACAGTTTATCAGTTCTCAACCATACCCCAGACTATTGAAATCATAGATCTGTTCATGCGTCAAAGGGATCTCAACTTTTCGGTAGATCTGACTTATAATGCTCCGGTTTCTCCTTGATTTAGATTCAACTATGTCTCACCAACTGATTATCAGAAATTCAGATCTTGCTCTTCTTAAGATTTTCAACACACTTGTCTTTTGCCAACTGATCTCCTTTCCCTTTTATAGACAAGATCTTACTCAAACCATGGATCAAAACCATTGAGAAACAATACTAGGGATCCAAAACCTGGGTTCAATATTTTAGATGCCAAAACCACAGACCAAAACCATAGGATCAAAAACGCCGGACTAAATACCATGGACCAAACATAAGATGCACGTTTTTCTCTACATGAAAGTCCGTGCATTTTAGGTTTGCACCTTTTGTGCGGGAGACTTGCGAACATATCTGCACCTTTTCAATGGTTCTCCTGCGCAACCTGTCGATGACTGCATCTTTTGATCTGTGCACCTGCGGAACCAGAAAATAAATTTGCTGCACTATAATTGATCATCTGCGATGAGTGGGTTGCCATCAAGTACAACATATGTATCATAATGCCATCAGAATGCACAATTGATGATTTATAAATAAAACCCATTCTTGAATATGGTAATCCAAGAACATGGTTCCATCCAAACTCCAAGGTGCTTTAAAAGTTTTCTAAGCTTCTCCAAAATTAACATCCTCTACATACAACTCGTTCATGCTTTCCAAACCTACCACTTCTACTAATAAAGTGTTGAGTAGGAACACTCTACTACTCAAAGCATCTGCAACTTTGTTTAACTTTCCAGATCTATGCTTCAAAACAAATGTATAAACTTGAAAGAATTCAACCCATTTAGAATGCATTTGATTTAACTTACCTTGACTGTTAATATATTGTAATTACTTGTGATAAGTAAACAAGACAAATTCCTTGGGAAGCAAATAGTGTCTCCACTTTCAAAGCATGCACAATAACATAAAATTCCTAATCATATACATAATACTTCTTCTTAGCATCATTTAAATTCTCATTGAATAATGATATTGGTCTTCCTTCTTGACTCAAAATTCCCCAATCCCTGTCCCACTTGCATCATAATCAACTTGGAATACTTTATCAAAGTTTGGAAGTGCTAAAAAACGTTTCTTTGTCACCTTCTTTTTCAAATCTGCAAATGTTTTCCTTGTTGTTATTTTCCATTTAAAATTTTCCTTTTTCATGCACTCAATAAGAGGTTCACAAATATAGATAAAATTCCTAATGAATTTCCAGTAGAAGCTTACCAATCCATGGGAGATCCTCACCTTAAAAGTAGACTGAGGTGTTGGACAATCCAAGATAGCCTTGACCTTTTCATAATCCATCTTCAACCTTTCCTTGTAAATCAAAAATCCCAAGTACACTAACTCATCTTGCATGAATGTACATTTATTCAAGTTTATCAGCAACCTCTCTTCCTTCAACCGATGCAACACTTTCCTTACATGTTATAAGTGCTTCTCTTTTCCTTTACTGAAAATTTCCCCAATAATGGTTTCAAGACCTCATTCATGAGATTCATGAATGTGTTAGGGGAATTAATTATTGAGAGTGATTCTTTTTATGATTAAAGACAAACAATGATGTGCTCTTAGTAGTGGGCATCTAATTGTCCTTGGAGAAGATTATGAAAGTAAACAAGTTAGAAAATCTGGTGTCACTTATTTTTTACTTGAGAATTGTGTTAAGTTTCTTAACCTACAACAGTGAGCATTCAAGAATTCATTACACCTTGTTGACGACCTGTATGACAATGTTCTTATACAGTGACTTGAATGCATTTGGCATGTAGCCCTCATGTATATTGTGCAAATTTTTTATTGATGCATGGTAGTGAAAGTGGTTCCATTTAACTAGACAATGTCACATGACAAAGATCCTAAGTGTGTGATACATGCAAAACAAATGTGTGATGGCAGTCCTATGAAACAACAGACACTGTTGGTGTGAAAAATAACTCTTTTTATGGCAATATGACTTGTGATGGAATGATGTATGGTAGTTTTTATGACAATAGTAACCTTGATTACAACCTTGACCTAGATAAATGATAGTTAGTATTGTCTTTGTATGAGAGTATAACAATGAGGAACATTGATTGCAATATACAGTAGCAACATGTGTCAGCAGGTGGGGAAAAAATGTTGAAAAATGTGTAACTAGGTTCGGTATTCATTAGCATGAAATGTATTCTTGTATATATAAAATGAAAAAGAAATTATTATTATTATTAGAGCATGAGTTTCATGCTCAAGCTCTTTTATTTTATAGGTCAAGCACCAACTGATTTCTTTTAGGTCTTGTCCTAGGTATAAGATTCATTGTCATATATGGAAGACCCTATGGGAACATTGTAAATTGTAAAAGAAAAATTATTTTGTCTTGAAAGTGTCAAAATAACTCCAAGATCAAGTCGGCCTATTGAGCTGTCAAGTTAGCCTACATGAACAACCATGTCCACCCTTGAAGGAGCCTATATATAAGAGGAACTCATCCTCCATTTGTATCATTTGTTCAATCATCTCATATACAAAGAAGGAAGAAGAAGAAAGTTGAAGAAGGAAATGCAAATAAGAGAAGGATGAAGAAGTTGAAGAAGGAAGTGCAAATAAGAGAAGGATGAAGAAGTCGAAGTGGTTGGGTCACTCTCCATTATTCTGGAAGTGCGAAGTTAGGGTTTTTGCACTGGGCTGGTCTGAGGTTCGATTTTGGAAGCAAAAGAGAGGGAAGGCAAGAGAAGGTCTCTTAGGGCATCTTACTAGCCCTAGGACTCAAGACAAGGAAATCAAGGTTGTTGGGCTCCATATATGTTATCATATTGGCTATCCAAACCTTTTATTTAAGAGCCATATTTATACCCTTACAACATATTTTGTACCTATCATATTACCAATTTTCCCTAAATGCATTCAATTTGCCTTGAGGTTAGTTATTAATGATTTCTTCTATTTTTAAAGATTAAATGAGTTTTTAATTTGGTTTTATGAATGATGGTTTACTAAAGTGGTTATGTGGCCAAGGAGAATGTTCAACTATGAAATTTTCTATGTTTGTACAAGTTCAACAATCTGGTACTTAATTTTGCACTTGCACAAATGGAGGGAAAAAAATTCAAAATTATAAAATATGTTTTTATTTTCTCTAGCATGGTAAATTAGGTGCCACGTGGACCTAATATTCTGGTACAAGCCTTGGAATATACGCATTTCACAAATCAGATCCTAGCACATGATTTTAAGTTACAATAAAAAAATAGGTGATAGTTTTGGAACTACCATGTTTTGCATCAATTTCCATACAAATGGTGGAGAATCACAATAATATGGAAAATGGGTTTTTAGAAAACATAGCAATTTATTTTTATCTCAAACTGTTTCTAAAAATTCAATACGGTTTAAAATTTATAGCTAGTTTTTTGGAAGGAGTTTTGTATAAAATTTATGCAAAATCCAGATTGGAAAAAGATTCAAACAATCATCTTTGGGCGCGATTTCCGAGGGCATGGAAGTGAATCAGAAGATTAAAAGAATTTTTTTTATTCATATTATAACAAATTAGAGTCCATGTAGGCATCATGGTCAAGAAGATATGGTTAGTTCTTTAACACCATTTTGTATAAAATTGCAAAAAAACCAGAATTATGAGATTTTCCTCTAAAATTGTAAATTCATTTCTAAGTTAAGGGGATTGGATCTTATCTTTTCCTAATTAATTTATGTATAAATAAGGTCTCAAATGATAGATACCAAGAGGATTTTGTTCATTATTGTAATAGAAGATATCAATGTTTAGTTTCAGGAGAGATTTAGAGCGCTGATTTGTAACAAAGATTTTTGATGTGAATAAAGAATTGATGGTTGTTGAATTGTGGTACATATTCTAAGCTTGATCTGTGATTTTATTAAAAACACTAATAGTGTGGGTAAGTGTTTCTATGCTTCATGTGTTTTGTATATTAGTTTTACATCTAACAATTTAGTTTTATTTTACAATGAATTTATGTTAGATAAAACTTAGATCTATTCACTTCCATGCTTTCATTTAGTGTTTAGTACTTCCCTTTAGGTTTAGGAAGTGAATTCCATTTGATTTCATATTTTATTTGATGTTTCCTTTAATTTTCATTAAATTTTTATTTCACATAGTATTAGTATTATATTTGTTTGCTTTTTCTTATAGTTTCCGACATTTACATTTATGCAATTTTCTTTTCTGCTGTGTGTTTAATGGGTTTTCATCACTATAGAATTAAAACCACTGAAGTCTCAATACTTAATAAGCTACATATATATGATATTAGGTTGATAATTGGAGATTTCATAGGAAAAAGAGCTAGGGTTTCAAGCTTCTACATGTGTTGAATTCCATGGAGGGGCGCAAATGGGGGAGCTCCACTCCCTCCTACAGGTAGGCCATGGCTAGCCGAGTTAAGAAACCAATAGAAACTGCCAGAGGTCCTTCAAGAGAAGGAAAAAGGAACATGGAAGAGGATCAGGATTTAACCAAAACAAGGGAGGACAATAGAACAAAAGAAAATGAGGAAGAAGACAGAAAACAGGGAGCATAAAACAAAGCGCAAAAGGGGCCATGTAAACCCAAGGCTGAGGTTATACCCAGAGTAGTTTTAAATGATCATGCTTTGCAGGTGCACAGGGACCATATGTGGACCTATGCTATCATTTGTAAATTCATGGGATTATGGCCCACTAAAAAGGCACTACAAGCGTGGATAAAATACCACTAGAAACCAAAAGGAAGCATAGACCTACATCTTGGGTCAAAGGGTTTCTTCATTGTGGTCTTTACAAATATTGAGGACAAAGACAGGGTGTTTGAAGGAGGGCCCTACTTCTATGCAACAATAGGCCTCTACATGCAGCCATGGATGATGAATTTTTCCCGGAGTGAGAGACTTTCACTTCGGTCCCGATTTGGGTAAGACTCTACTCCCTACCTCTTGATTACTGGCAAACAGAATCGTTATCTACCATAGGTATTATAGACATTTTTGGGCACTGCAACCCCAATCATAAATGTCCATAAACTGAGGGCTCCTAAGTCCCTAAAAGTGTTGCTTCACTACCTAAATGAACAAGGTCAGCTGATTACATCATCTCCCAGAAGTTCTCCACTAAAAAACTACTCAGAAATGGTCAAAACTGGACC